>OY776112.1:312964515-313157015 GCA_963675035.1 Allygus modestus
GGATGAGATTTATTGTGGGGCGGCAAACGCCATCAAAGGACCCGACACTCTAAAGCTTTTAACGAGCAGCAATTCTCAGAAGAACACAAAGGATGTCTAGCGGTGGGTGTCACCCCGCATCACCAGAGCTCCTTCAGTTCAGTTCGAGAGTTCAGTGCGTGAAGACGTGTTTGTTCGATACTGCTCCGTTCTCCGCGATTTGTGCTAGTTGCCGATTATTATCATTTGCAATTTGCGTCTAGCATCTTGAACTATTTAAAACGTTTGATTGTGCTGTTTTGTTGTGTTTATCGAAACTTTATAATATATTTTTACGATGAATGGTCTACACAAGTGTATCATTTGCGGCTGCGAGTACGCGCGCAGACACGACTTCATACAGCACATCATCAGATTCCACGGTGTGAGATACCAACCACCTCCACAGCAAGGTACGTGATTGTGTGTTGCAATATTGTTTGAATAAGAGTTAAATTTTATTTCTTTTAGTAATATAGGGATAATTGATGAAATATTCCATCATATAGGAATATCCAAAGAGTGGCAAAAGTTTTATTTAACTGCATCAATCTTTAATTATTTTGTGTCAATAGAGAGCTGTCACTATTAAATAAAAGTATATAAAAATGACGTAACTATAATAATTTAATTTTAGTAACTTCTAAATTTAGGGACCAAAGTATGTCATGTGAGTACTCAAAGTACTCGGCTTGTCAAGGAGATTCGGATAGTGAATTAAAAAAAGTGGATCAAGTTCAAGGTCATCATCAGGTTAGCCCAAAGTGGTCGATGTGTGTACTCAAATGACTTGCCTTGACTAGACGAACAAGAATCTGCAATCAGAATTCAGATCCGACCTATGTTAACCAATATCCCCCCCGGGGGGGGGGCATGTGGGTACTCAAATGACTCGCCTTGACTAGACGAACAAGAATCTGTAATCAGAATTCAGATCCGACATATGGTAACCGATATTCCCCCCCAACATCATCCAAAGTGTACGATGTGGGTACTCAAATGACTCGCCTTGACTAGACGAACAAGAATCTGCAATCAGAATACAGATCCGACCTATGGTAACCGATATCCCCCCCCCGGGGGATGATGGGGGATGTGGATTGAAAACATCAAAAACATGTCTTGCTGGTACTCAATTTACTCGGTACGACAAGACGATAATGAGGATGTAATCAGAATACTAAAATTATCCCTGCTTTAAAATAAATCTAATCGTTTTATGCGTTTGCAGATGGAGAATCAGCATGTCGGCTTTGTCGAGCCACATTCGCAGACCAGGGGGCATTAGAGTGGCACATGGGAGCGAATCACCTCGTCGTTCCGCCTCGGGAGGCGATTGTTGCACCGCAGACGACTGCCGTTGTCAATCAACACTCTGTTGAAGGTGAGAATCTACATTAAAATGACTTTTTTCCCTAGTGACTATTTACCTTCTTTTTTTTACTATTTAACTAGGTTCCTGAAGACGAATGAGACCGTGACAACTGGTTTTCAACTGATTTAATTACTAGGGGGGAGATTTTCGCTCCCTCCTAACACATAATGGCTTAGGGGGAGATTTTCGCTCCCCCATACTTCAGGAATTGTTGAAGACTAGAACAAAAAATGAGACCTCGGGTGTTTGCCAACTGATGTACTATTGATTTAATTACTAGGGGGAGATTTTCGCTCCCCCATACTTCAGGAATTGTTGAAGACTAGAACAAAAATGAGACCTCGGGTGTTTGCCAACTGATGTACTATTGATTTAATTACTATGGGGAGATTTTTGCTCCCCCCTAACACATAAGGCTTCTTTAGGGTTGGCGTAGCTCATTATTGCAGCTACATCCTTTGCTTTGAAGCCAGGATCATCAATGTAGACAAACAGTACAGAAGATTACTTCTTCCCTGTTTAATGATTGCTATTTTGATTTAACGAACTTAACTTTGAAATGTGATTCTCGAGAGAGGGAATTTGTATCTTAATTTATCCTAATTTGTTTTTATTTTTATTTTCAGATGAAGGTCCGGGTCCTGGCCACCACACCTGCCATGAATGCGGTCGCCGTTTTCGTCGCGAACTAAACCTGCGTAGACATGTGGAATCGACCGACAGCAGAGTCCACAGGTTCTTTTGCGACACATGTGGCGCCGAGTTTAAGAGGGAAGACAACCTTCGTCGCCACACCAAACAATTTCACGGTGATGGCCAAGAACGGAGGTTCCCTTGCGCATACTGCGGTCTGGAGTTCAACCGGCTGTTCAACAAGGACCATCATGAGCGGTTCTCTTGCCCGATCATGAAGGACCTGATCCTGAACCGAGCAGCCATGGAACAGGATGAACCCCAGCCAGGTCCGAGCACGGAGCCACAACCCGGATCAAGCACCGACCCACAACCCGATGATGTTGAGATGGCTGGAGCAGGACAGTCAAGCCCCGTATTCACACTCATTCAACGGGGTTTCCGCAACCGTCTCCTAACCTACCGTCTGCAGCGGCCGATGGAGAATCTCGTCACAATCGGAGAAGTGATGGCGTTGTTGATTGTGAGCCTTACGGAGTTGCTTGAGAACCTTGGCGAAACACCGCAATATTAAGGTCAACTTGAAGCTGGAGTGTGAATTCCAAAATATTCACAACAACACCTGCCTCCGAAACTTCAAGACGAAGATTACTCCGCTGACGGTGACCTCGGACCTGAACCAGTACATCACAACAGCTTTTGCGAAGCTTATCAGAGAGAAGGCTGAGTGTGATCATATCGGTTCCGGGTGGACATACCTTCGCGTTCGTGATTTGGAGGTCGGTATCAACGAGTACACTCCTTTAGGTGAAGATGGTCGAGCTTGGCTCCCACTGCCTACGTCTGGAGACCACCCAAGCAGTCGTCAACGTATTGAACACAGATGAGCGGTGTTTTATGTATGCAGTCCTGGGAAAGTTTGTTCAAGATCACCCCAAATGACCGGCATCATACACCGACGACATCATCGCCCGATACGATTGGACCGGCCTTCAATTCCCCGTTGCTCTGAAAAGTATCAAGACGTTTGAGCGGACAAACAACATCAGCATCAACGTCTATGGTACTGATCGCACGTGCGTGGGTCAGAAACCTAACGGACAACCAAAGTATCAGAACACCGTCTTTCCCTTGAAGATTTGTAGGCAGGAGCGTGAAGACCATTGCGACCTTTTGTACGTGATAACGGACGGTGATAGTCACTACGCCTACATCAAAGACCTTGGCCAACTTATCCGTCCACAGCTTACAGCGCACCACGACAGAATATTCATCTGTAAGCGGTGCTTCGCGCACTTTGACAACCGTCCGAACAAGCTCGGTCTGACGGGTGCTCAGCGTCTGGAGGAGCACAGGTGATACTGCTCCGCTTCAGCCCCTATTCGCATGGATACGCCGAGAAAGACTGAAATCAAATTCAGCCATCCAGAGTTCCCCCGGAGTCGAGCGTTTCACCATCTACGCGGACTTTGAGTGTGCTCTACTGCCGACCGCGGAGATGGATGAACAAGTCGACGAACCGCACGGAGGAGTAGCCACCCACATCCATATCCCATACGCCTTTGCGTACCAGATCATCGACTCGTACGGACTTGAGGAGATTGAGCCTCGAGTCTACTTCAGGGATGATGCGTCAAAGACATTTATGGAGATGTTGAAAACTGATGATGAGCGATTGTGGAACTTCCTGTACGAAGCAAGAAATCTGCGCCCTGTCCTGACCCCAGCGGAAACGATGCAGTACAACTCGACAGCGAATTGCTACCTCTGCGGATCGACATTTTCAAGCGAAGACCCAAAGGTTCGTGATCACAACCACGCGCCGCCCTACGAGTTCCGTGGCGCTGCGCATAGATCATGTAACCTACGCTACAGGGAGCAGCGAGTAGTCAACTGCTACTTCCACAACCTCTCCAACTACGACGCTCACTTCATAGTGCGGGAGTTGGCGGTCGACCCTGGTGATGTTGAGGTGTTGGCTCACACGGAAGAACGGTACATCGCTTTCACGAAGCGGTTCTTATTCGACCGAGCAGCGGCACCGGTTGGGATGCCAGGGCGTGGAAAAAGACAGCCAGGATTCAGAGTCAGGTTCCTCGACAACTACAGGTTCCTGACTTTGAGCCTCGCCAGCCTCGCAGCCGCACTTCCACCAGCTCAACTCTTGGAGACGAGGAAGAGATTCCCCGAAGACCACCTCTTCGATCTAGTCCGTAGGAAAGGCGTGTTCCCATACAACTTTGTAACGTCGAACGCCGTGTTGGAAGATACTACGGAACTGCCTCTGCAGCGAGATTTCCACAACGACCTGACCCTGGAGGACATCACGGATGCAGACTACGAGCATGCTCGCAACGTGTGAGAAACCTTCGGTTGTAGGAACCTCAAGGACTACGCCGAGAAGTACCTGCGCTGTGACATTGCGCTATTGACTGACGTCTTTGAACGCTTCAGGGACACGTCGATGTCTGAATACGAACTAGACCCTGCGCACTACTACACCCTACCGTCATACGCCTGGGATGTTATGTTAAGGACCTGTCGAGTGGAGCTTGATACGATACAGGACTTTGACATGTACCTCTTCTTCAAGCAAGGCATCAGAGGAGGTATTTCCCAGGCGATCACCAGACACGCCAAGGCCAACCATGATGGATGTCGCCCTGAAGATCGAAGACCTGAAGAGCCAACGAATCACCTGCTATACTTGGACGCCAACAACCTTTACGGTTGGGCCATGTCCCAGTGTCTTCCCCAGGGACACTTCCAATGGCTCAGCCGCGAGGAGATCGCGTCCCTGGATATTGCAGCGTTGGACCCCGAAGGACCCACGGGCTATGTCTTGGAAGTTGACCTTCGCTACCCCGCCCACCTGCACGACCTGCACAAGGATCTCCCTTACTGCTGCGAGACCAAACGTCCACCAGGAGGGAAATTCAAGAAGCTCGTTACGACTCTGGATGACAAGAAGAACTACATCTGTCATTACAGAATCTTGCAACAGGCGCTGGAAAACGGACTGGAGCTTGCGAACGTGCATCGCATCATCTCGTTCCGTCGGTCTCGGTGGTTAGAGAGCTACATCCTAATGAACACCGAACTGAGGAAGAAGGCCAAGACCAAGTTTGAACAAGACTTTTTCAAGCTTATGAACAATGCGGTCTTCGGCAAGACGATCGAGAATGTTCGCAAGCGAATGAACTCTAAGGTGGTGTGTACGCCGGAGATGTTCAGGAAGTACGTGGCCAAGTCAATCCTCCTGGACCGAACCTACTTCAACGATGACGTCGCCATTGTCCACATGTCGAAAGTCAATATCGTCCTGGACAAACCGCTGTACGTCGGAATGTGTGTCCTCGATCTGAGCAAGTGGCTCATGTACGACTTCCTTCGGAAGATGAAGAACCGCTACGGTGATCGTCTGAAGGTTGACTACATGGACACTGACAGCTTCGTGTTCGACGTCCAGACTGAAGATGTTTATAAGGACATGTTGGAGCATCTGGATGATTTTGACACCAGTGCGTACCCCAGAAACCATCCCTGCTATAGCCCCGTCAACGCAAAAGTCATCGGAAAGTTCAAGGATGAAGCAAACGGACTTCCTCTGCTCGAGTACCTCGGTCTTCGCTCGAAACTTTATTTCATGGACATTGTCGAGTTCGAGGAGAGGACCGAAGATGACGAGTTGCAGGTCATGACAGTGAAGCGCGCCAAGGGAGTCGCTAGAGGTGTTGTAAAACACAATTTAACCTCTGACGACTAACGGGAATGCCTCTTCAACAGCGTGTTAAGGAGAACCATCAACACCAGGTTCCAGTCCCGAAACCACCACGTCTTCACAGTTCAAGTCGACAAGCTATCCTTGAGCTGTAACGATGACAAACGTTACATCCTTCCGGACGGTGTAAATACACTGCCTTGGGGGCATATTAACGTTCCACCTCAGCCCGAAGACATCCCTCAAGACAATGAAGAGGCGGAGGATGAGGAGCGTTGAGTGGTTGTTACATATTACCAAAGACCCTGACTTGACTTGTAAATTATTTTGAAAAATCTAGTCATTAGTTTGTATTGAGTCTCGTAAAACTTAGAAATGTGCTCCTTTTTTCTTTTTGTTCTAGTCATTACTTTTTGTCGAGCCTCATTTTTCCTAGTCAATCTCAAATGTTCAGGAGCACATACTCGATGTAAAATATATATAAGGTGTGTAAATAAATAGCCAAATTGTTTGTATATACATTCGTCTTTTTTTCTCCCCTCACATAGTCTTATTATACAAAAGTAAACTACCAATTCAAATGTCTGACTACTTGCTAAAAGTGTAATTGCTAAAGGAGGCGAGGATATGAATGTTACTTTAGAATCATTGGATGATAGGTATGCCCAAAATTGGGACAGCCCTAGTGTTTTCACAAACACGCATAAGTAGGACTTTCCTACCTTGGTTAGAGTAATTGAAGGGGGGTGTATCGATACACCCCCCTTTGCAGTATATGTTCAAAGCATTACATTCCTCATTTACCTCAAAATTTGCATTCAATATGTGTCTGTCCGACTAATTGCTAAAAGTAATTACTAAAGGAGGCGAGGGTGGGAAATAATAAGAATATTTCTTTTTTATTCTGAGTAAACAACTAGTTTATTGAGAAAAAATGCAAAATTCAATTGGTATACATTTGTGCAAAGAGTCTTCTTATCAGTGCATCGTTGTGGCCAGTAGAAGAGTGTTCAAAGAGCTGTACAAAGTCCGTCATCTTCATGCCGTAGTGGGTGCGGCAGTACAGGAATACAAGGCAGTATTGACCGCAGACCAGAGTGTTGTCACTTTGAATGCAATGCTTGTTGTACAGGTAGCGACGAGCGTTGCGTCTCAGGAATCCTTGGTAGAATTGAAGATGTGGCGGTTGCCCGTAGCTGTCAAAGAATTCAATTATTCCTCCTCATTTGTTAAGGTAGAAAGCGACCCAGTGAGTGCCGTCTTCATTGTGTGGATCAGTGTTCACAATCATAGCAGTAGATGGTGAGATGTAATGGGGTAATTTAACCGCAGTGTAGACACCAACATTCTGTACGGGCAGTTTAGCCATACACTTTTGTATCTCTAAGGTATTCATTCTACTGTGTCGATGCCACAGTCAGTAGTAGGAGTAGTACTAGTAGCAAAACAAAAGCAGGAACTGGTATCACTCTCACCAACGTCAGCGTAATCATCAGCGTCATCGATATTTGTACTTAGTTGTAACCAACCGCGCAATGTGATGCAATTGGTTAGAGCGCATCGTGTGAGAGTTGTTCTGTGATGGCGACATCGCACTGCGTTTGTTGATAGTAGACTGTTGATTGACGATAGTGATCCGCAGCCAATATCGTTGATATCGATGACATTAGTAGTACAGTGATCCGTGATGAAATTGCATCGTACAAACTCTTTTTTCTCAGCACCTTTGACATAGACAATCGGTCATTTGGCGATACATGCACGTAACCTTTCCTCTAGCACATGATACCAGATATCACCTTGGTACCATTCCAATCCGTGACAGTGTTTTGTGAGCCAATAGCTTTCACGCAGTTTCTCTTGTGATAGGAAATCTCGGCTGAATGGTGATTTAGCGATATGATGCATTAGCAGTGTTCCACTGACCAATTCCAAGACGCACACTTCCTTCAGAATGTAGTCATTTGCGTTGTCCTTGAAACATTGAAAATCCACAATAATTGGAGATGCTAAATTTTTACGCGGTACTCTGCATAAACGATCCATCTTGTGCGAGTGTTTGTTGTTGACTGAGGGGCTGTGACTCCGCTGCCGACGATCTAACCGCCAAAGTCCGCAGACACGTTGCGATGACGATCGATTTCTATGACGTTGTCAAACTCTGCGTATACCAGACAGTTGACAGTCTCTGTGAGCCCCGTGTCGAAAGCAATCTCCATACGCACACTGCCGTTGCGCACTAGGTTCCAATGAGTTGTGTCGCTTGCTGACATATCAGGTGTTAGATCGAATGCCATCAGACAGTATCCATCGTCGTAATCGTCTCTATTTATGAGATTACCAGCATCGCTAAAGTGTATGCCGGAGCCTGAAAACAGACTGCGATACGCCATAACGTATTTTCCCTTGCTGGTTTCGTAGTGTGGTTGTAGCGGTTTGGACGGCACTTGTTCACCGTCCACGTACAGCGAGAAGTAGTTGGTTTTGAAATTTTGAAAGTTAAATGAATTCTTTTTTAAATCGCCATTATAAGCGGCGTTGGTGACCAGTCCGACAATGATTCGTTTCGGCACTTGCCCTAGAAACACATTGTCCAAAGTTTTGCTCCTCACTCCAAATGGCAGTGTGAATGTTTTCAATTCCACTCTGGTGATTGGGTATTTAGCTGTGCCGGTCTGAAGCGTCTTGCTGTGTGCCAACAGTACTGTGGGGCTAACTTTACACCTTCGTATCCAGAGATTCGCATCAACAATGTGCACCTTGTAGTCGCCATCATCCGACATAATGGAGAAGGAATCTTTTGATCGGATCAGTTTAAAACGCAGTTCCACACGTTCAACAGGAACTTGTTCTGATTACACATGTCCACATGTAGGCCACCTAGCATATCGATTTCACGACTTTTATTTGTCATTTTTCGTCTCGCCTTTAGTCCATCGTTATCGTCCAGAGTATTGTCCATATAGCCGGCGTCGTCCGATTGCCATAGACCACATGTTAAATGTGATTTCCTAGCATCATAGCCGTAATTCATCAATGTTTCAATATACGCTCGATATGCATAAGTGTTGTTTTGTGGTGTGACCAGTTTCTGATTCATACTCATATCGACTTAACTGAATAACGTGTGCAGCCAATTGTTGACTGGACCAATTTTATTCGATTCTTCGACATCTGCGATTGCCGCTCCTGTTGACTTGACAATAGACGCTGTAACTTCCAACATTGTTTGCGAAAGATCGGTGTATTCTTCGCCGTTGCCGGGCACAACAAACTCGATGGGCAAATCATCAGTCAGTGTGGAGATTGGTTTGTACTGAATCCATTTGCCGCTCTCGATACTGGTCTGCGTTGGCGGTAGGGAGAATAAGTCCAATTCCGTCTTGACGCATTCACACGACTTTTGATGTAGAAACGACATTGCTAGCGTGTGTGTTAATTGAATATATCACGTACGGACGTTCTCCTCACTGCTTTCCTCGTCTTCTTCCTAACTGTCCTTCTGTTCTTGCTGCTGCTCTTGCCCTTCTTGGATGACGACGACCTTCCTCGAAGGAGTTTCGTCAAAGACTGCGGTGTGACACGACGGCCGCCGAACATGGCGCGCTTCGCGTTCCTCTTACGCGAGAGTATCGCGTTAGTCTTTCGTGCAGGTGTGGCGCGCCGGTGTTTCGCGGTATTCTTTCGCGTTACGCGACGGCGTTTCGCGCGAGAGCCGCCACCGCCACCACCACTTAGCACACGTTGAAGTTTGCCGTCCGCCCTGCGTTTTAGTGAGTCTGTAAACTGGCTGAAATGATCTCTAGCGGCTTCTTTGGGGTCCCGATGGTGCATGGCCATGTCGCCCAAGAATCCAACACCGGATTTCAACGCCTCTTTGGCCACAGCAGAGGCTCCCGACTTGAGTAGCGGTGTGATGGTGCGGAACATACCGCCTAGGAAACTGCCAATTCCATGTCCGCGCTGGTAGGGTGAACCGCGAAATACCCTATCGATACTGCCGCCGGTCTGTTGCAACTGTTGGCGGCGATAGTACGCCAAGTAGGGATCGTTTGTATTCATCATTGCTGAGCTCCTCTTTTGAAATGAAGCTTCACGTACGACGTCCCAAAGAGGAATGATGCTTTTTTACTAGTGTGATCCCTTAGGTCAATATCGATCGTTTCAAATGTTCCTTTCATAACTGGCGCATAATGAGGACTGATGAAATGCACAGTCTTATGCGCGCCGTGTGTGTAGTTCTCTCTGTCAATGTTGATAATCTTCAAAAGCGGCGCTGTAGTGTCGCCAATCAGCTGCGGTTCAATTAGATCACAATACACGTACAAGTGTGTCGGCAGTCCCATAGTCAGATTAGGCGGCCATATCGCTGTGAGGTCATTTGATAAAACGTTCTCGTACGGATCGAAACCCAACTGGAGAGACAGCGCTTCGGTGAAATGCACTTTGCTTATACCGTCCACCATTGTCGTGATCTTGACTCTGTCCTGCTCTTTGTCATACTCAAAGTACAAGTACTGGGTGACATCCTTCGCTTTATTGATCATTTTCAATAAATCGGTTATGTTCTTGTAATAACCGGGTTTCATCTTTAGCATAATGTGCTCGACACTGAGTGTGACGGGAATACTCGGCAGAACGAGTTTATACTCGAGCCAAATACACGATTCCTCGTCCACAGTCATAAAGGAACATGGATAATGCGCTTCGACCAAAGCCATCTCCCACTCGCCATCGCCTTCTAATCGAATTTGTCTCGGCAGATGTGTAGTGTACTTGGACACTGTGTTTTTTGGAAAATAATCCTTTGAGCTGTTGCTGGGCAATGTCAAATAGAACTGGTTGCTATTAGGCATTTTGCAAATCTTGCCCTCTTACCCAAGAATTGAACTCGTCTCCGTAACCTTCCCACTTGACGAAATAACGCTTACTGCGACCGCGACCCTTAGCGTCTAGTATTTCAGCAATCTTGAACAGATGGTCGTTGTATATTGTCACTTTTTGTAATTCGTATTCGTAAAACTGTCCAGTCACTTGTTCACCTTTGAGATCCGACAAAGTGTACATTGGTAGAGGCATCAATGTGTTTACACGACGCACCACAAACACTTCTTTACTCCAATTAGTCTCGTAACCTTTTGCGAATGTGCCCTTCTCCTTAGATATGCGCACTGTGGTGTAAACTTTCAGTTTTGCCTTAACACGACGCGGTATCTTACCGAACATGCGACGCCATACCTGATGCAATATTCGCTTATTTTCGACAGTCACATCAACTGGTCGTATTCTGTTGCCTAGACTCCTGTGAGCGCTGTTGTTGTATGCACTAACCAGTTCGTCCAACACATCTACATAACGATATGTGTTTTTGTAAGTCAAATATCGCCACATGCGTGTTTTCAAAGTGCGATTCACGCGTTCCACTACGGCCGCTTTAACATCTGGGTTTTGTGTAGTGACATAGATGATTCCGTATTGTTTGAATAACCTTTTTGGTCTTGGCACCGGTGAATTCAGTACCTTTGTTGGTTTGTAAACAGCGAGGTGTGTCGGTCGCTTCGGCAAATATCTCCTCGAAAGCGTTGGCCACTTCAGCTCCTTCTTTCCGCCTCAACGTTCGCACATACAGGTGTTTGCTAAACACGTCTATTACAGTCAGTAGGTAGTTGACGCCGTCGTTGTGTTTACTAAGACACGCATATCGTTCAAGTCCGCTTGCCACAATTCAAATGGACCATACACTATGTAAGGATTGCGCGGGAAACGCTTGCGTGCCGGTTTGTGCAATGTGTAAGTGTCCTGTGTTTGTAACCATTCAATCACTTTGCGTTTTGAAACTGGTTTTGCAGCTCGCGCTAAAGGAGCTACACCCCCATACGACGAAGGTTCGATGGGATTGTAATACAAACGCTCCATAATACTGAAAACCTATCCTGTGTACGGTTCCCACTTGTCCAGATTTGTTCTGTTTAAAAAATCAAACTGCTCTGACGCTCGCACCGGTGTAGATGTTACACGTTTTCCTCTAGCCGACCGCAGTCGATTTATTAGCGGTGTTCTCAGTATTGATTCAGTTGAGGTGTCTTTCACTTCATCGTCTGATCCTTCTCCTCCTGTGAATGATGATCGACATTCGGCATTTATTTCCTTAAGCGCTCTTAGATTATTCATATAGTCCTTTGGCACGTTCATCGCTTTCAATGCGTTGAGCACTTCCCGCCATCCTGGCGGTGTGTAATCACGCATACGCACCTTTACTATGCAATTTAAGATATCCACTAGATTTGACTCTGGGATTTTTACACCGTTGATGTACACTGAATAGCCACTGTCCCAACTGATTAAGCTGCCGTCACGCTTCATGAAACGTAAAAGATTGCGAGCATCAGATCTGTAAGTTTTGGAAAACGTTTCAACAATCTCTTCCACTGGACCACCTTCCGCAGCGGGGTGCGATCGTTGACTATGGTCAATCCCACCCGTCTCCACGATTGGTATGCTAATCGGTTGGCGTCTATTCTCTGCAATATGCAAGAAGCGATGTAACACTTGTTTGTACAATTTACACTTTTCACTCTCGTCCATACGTTTGTTATTCAATATTTGTTGCATCTCCGCGTCGAGGCTGTTTTCACTGGATAGATTAGTCGGTCTTTTATCCGTAGCATTTGATTGTAGACGATCAATCAACTCTTGCGACACAACTACCATCTTCTTTGCATGTTCCATATTTGTGCTAATGATTAGCTACTTTTCTAAAGTGTAACTTCAAGCACGACGTTCCAAAGTGGAATGGCAAATGATTACCAATGTTATCTCTTAAGTCAATTCCCACACTGTCAAAATATCTATTCATAACTGGCACATAGTGCGGATCGATGAATGATGTTGATTTATGCAAACCGTATACATAAGTAGATGTGGATATATTGACAATTTTCAATAACGGTGCGACTGTATCGCCGACCATCTGCGGCTCGACTAAATCACAATACACGTACATGTGTGACGGTAAGCCAAGACGAATGTTGGGCGAACGGATGCTTTTGTTAACTGCATCCCCTTCCAGTGTCAATTCATTCGGATCGAACCCCAATTGAAGCGCTAACGTTGGACTTAATGTAATTTTTCCAACATCAGTTCCCATCGATACTTCAATGAATTTGTTGTATGAGTTTTCAACGGTGAACTTTACACCATAAGTAATCGCTAGTTCTTGTGAATTGATATGATCACACAATTCTTGAATATTTGCGTAATCACCAGTCTTCAATTTAATTCTGTGGTTTTGTTTTGGAGTAGCTGACACTACTGGCGTTACATCGGCAGTGCTGTCCATAACCCGCGCCAACGCTTCTATGTTCACTTTTGCTTCCTCTTGCGGTTGTATGCAAATGTCAATTGTTTCGTCATTACCGACTGATAGAAATGTCATTGGATAGTGCGCTTCCACAAATGCAATTTCCCAGTCGCCAGCGTCCAGTTGAATAGCTCTCGGCAAATGTGTTATATAATTTGCAACTGTATTTTTCGGATAATACTGTATCGAACTGTTGCTGGGCAGTGTCAAATAGAACTGATTGTTGATGCTAGTCATTTTTATCTACTCAATGCTGCTTGTAGTACTGCGCTCAAAAGTAATGGTATAAAGATTCCACCGCCTTTTTGTATGAGATACTTTCGTTTCTTTGACCAGCCTTCGCCGCGTTTCACCAATCGAAGTAGCGTCGCCTTGTGTTTGCTTAGCTGACTTTTACTCTTCTTCGCCAGAGGAACGTTACGTCGCAACACGTTGTATGCACACTCACACACTGAGCGAATGCGGCTCTTGTCACACACCTTTAACATTGCCTTCCGCTCCTTGGGTGTTGCGTGTATGAAAGCCGTAAGCAGAGCTGCGTCCTTCCGCAAGCACGACATGATTACTACTGATGACGAATTACCTTTTCTTTGGCAAGTACACATAGTTGGTAGAATCGTCTGGAAATATGCAACTTCGTATTCGCATATTCTCGTCTGTTGATTGTTTCAAGTCTATCAGTAGGTAACCGTGTGGATTCCTCGTAGCGTCAGCGTACGGCTCCTCGATGAATTTCGGGCTGTCTATATATATTTGTCTGGCCAAGTACCTAATCTGAACTCTATCTCTAGGATTCTTAAAACACACAATGTAATGCGCATTCAATGAGATGTCCCTCTGCCCGCGTCCTTGATGAAACAAATTTTGTGTAATGAAAAACACACTAATGTTGCGATGATGACAACCTTTTGGGAAAAGATCCACCACACGGTTGTCGGCCTCACGCATCATATCGTCTATAATCACAAGTATCGGCTCGTTACCAGAAAAATCCTCCAAGTTTGGTAGACCTTCTATGTGGTTAATGTTGACATTTTTCGAGTCACCACCACCACCACCACCACTACCATAATGCCAGTTTATACTGGTAAATGGCGTGTCACACATTTCTGTAATGTGTTTTATAAACTTTGACACAAACTGAGACTTGCCACAACCCGAAGGTCCCGCCACAATGGCTGAGAACGGATGTTTCCACATCAAGCCCATGATTACTACTGAGCTAAACACCTCACAGTTACCATACTCACACTCTTAAACTTACTACTAAAGGACATTTTTGGGGTTAAGTGAAATAAATAACGCAGTGGTTACGTTCTGAACGTGACTATAAGTATTGACTACGAAAACTAATTTACAAAGGTGTTAACATAATCTTCAAGTCTTGCTTTACATAAACTCCAAAGGTGTGAATCTGCTATTGAAACCCCTCGGGCTGCGCTTCACCAAGCGAAGGCGTTCTCCAAACCCGCTGTTGTAGCGCTCGATGTCGGTGTTGCTCAGGGCCTCGTTGAAGCGCCTAGGCAGGTAGACTCGCAGAAAGAAGTCGTCCCCGACCTGCCCCTCCAGGATCACGATGATCGTCTCGCCAAAGGGTGTGGTGGCTCGCTCCATGGTAGTGATGAGATAGCCGCATTCCTCTCCGAGATCGGCTATCCTGGTGTAGAGCGGAGAGTCGGACTTGCAGTTGTTGAGGGTAGCTCTCAGGTCAGCGGTTGTTGCAGTGCCGTTCAAAATCGAATACTCTGGCTTGAAAGTGCTGCTGATGTTCGACATCTCTAGTAGTAGTTGGAGTTGGTCTATGTGAGGTGGCGGTCTGGTGGCGAATGATGCTCAATCGGGTGGGGCTCCGCCTTATAAACCCTCGCCACCATTTTATTCTAAGTGGGTGGTCCGAAGGGTCGGGCGCAGGTGTTCACACAAAAAACCGACGCGTCGAGACCTGTCTGGGAATGCGGATGCTCTAATTGAATGCTGGCGCCACTCGTTGTTTCTTCCTCACAGCTCGCTTCTTCGACGGTGGCTGCGAAACTGCACTGCGTTGTGTAACAGTTTGAGTTAAGCCTGTAATTTTCGGTACTCCTGTTGATTTATAGATCCACATGTTTTCCACTTTATCAACTACTTGTTTAACACTTTGGTGCATTTCACCATCTTTGTCCAAAAATAAACCGCACATGAACACCATATCTGTACCATCGTACATTTCCATTTTCAATAAAATTTGTCCTTTGTTTCCCGGGTTTTGAACAGCAAAAGTATTCCCATCGTCCATCCATGACACTATGGGACAATCATCCGTTGGTTTTGGCACCCATCCTGGTTTCTTGGTTTCCACTACGATGGGAGTTGCCCTCCTTCGTCTCTTGCAGGCAGTGACCGGTTTTACAGATGATGTCTGAGGTGCTGTCAATGCCTGATCACTAGCATTATTGTTCATAACCTCAATCTCCTGAATAAACGATTTGATATAGTCGTCCGCAGAAGCGTAAGCGTCCATCATCACGTCCTTACCGTGCGACTTCAACCGTACTACTGACTGGTGGTGCGTCTGCTCACCCTTGAAGTAAACTGTACGCACTCAATGTCGGACAATATTTCTGTTTGGCGTTCGCTTTTATTCACCCGCTGAAGTCAACTGTTACGTTACGGTGACGATCGATCTCGATGACGTTGTCCAGTTCGGCGTACACTATACAGTTGACGGTCTCGGGCAACGCTTTGGAGAATCCAATTTCGATACGTAGATTACCGTTGCGCAGGAGATTCCAGTGACTCGACTCAGCCGCGGACATGTCCGGTGTCAAGTCGAACGCCATAAGACAATTACCGTACGGATAGTCACCTCTCTTGATCTCATTACCTGCGTCGGAGAACTGGATTCCCATGCCGGTGACCAATGTGTAATAAGAGAGTATATATGTCTCACTGTTCAATGTGTAAACGGGCTGTAACGGTTTGGCCGGTACTTGTTCACCGTCCACGTACAATGCGAGATAATTCATATCGTAGTGTTGAAAGTTGTAAGGATTCTTCTTGAAATCTCCGTTGAACGCAAGATTACTGACCAGTCCAATTATCACACGTTTCGGTAACTGACCGAGAAATGCGCTGTCTAAAGCCTTACTCATTATACCGGAGGGTAGTGTGAAGGATTTCACTTCTACACGCGTGATCGGATACTTGGCCGTGCCGGTCTCGAGAGTTTTACTGTGTGCCAACAATACGCTCGGATTGATCTTACATCGACGTACGAAAAGACTAATCTCTTTAATTGTCACCTTGTAGGTAGTTAGCGTTTTGGACATTATACAAAACGAGTTTCTGGATCTGTTAAGTTGCAATCGCATCTCGACACCGTTCAACATGAATTTGTTCTGATTGCACAGATCGATGTGCAATCGACCGACCATATCGCAAACATCACTTTCTTTCGTGTGATCTCGACGCTTTTTCAATCCCTCGTTCAATTCGTCACAATCGTCCATTAGTCCGGTCGAATCTTCAAAAAACAGCTCGCTTGTCAGGTGCGAATTCTTCGCACTACATCCGTAGTTCAATAGGTTTTCCAAGTAGGCACGGTAAGCGTACGTGTTAGTTTGTGGGGACACCAGTTTATGATTGAGATAGAGATCCACTTGACTGAATATCGAGTGGAGCCAATTGTTCACCGGGCCCACCTCTTTTGCAGGTTGTCCACCGTCCGCTTTAGTGTCGTCCTGTTTCACAATAGCGGCTTTCACGTGTAATAACGGTTGTGTCAGGTCCGTGTACTCGTCACCGTGACCGGGTATTACAAACTCTATTGGCGAATCGTCCGTCAGCGATGAGACCGGTTTGTATTGAACCCATTTACCGCTCTCGATACTGGTCTGCGTAGGCGGTAACGAAAACCAGTACAGTTCAGTCTTCACACATTCACACGATTTCTGATGAATAAACGACATTGTTATCGAATTAATGTAGACGTCCGTCTTTGAAGAAGTCTATCATGAGACTGTGACGTGTCGCGACCCGCGCGCCGCTTAGGGGGAGATTTTCGCTCCCCCTAACACATAATGGCTTAGGGGGAGATTTTCGCTCCCCCATACGTCAGGAATTGTTGAAGACTAGAACAAGAATGAGACCGTGGGTGTTTGACAACTGGTGATTTATTGCTCGGAATTCGACGCGGGTGGTCTATAATTATAGGTTCCTGGCAGGGTCGGTCGCCAACAGTCAATTAACGCATCCGCATTCCCAGACAGGTCTCTACACTGCGGGCGGACTATAATTATAGGTTCCTGGAAGGGTCTGGCGCCATCAGTCAATTAGAGCATCCGCATTCCCAGACGGTTTTTTGTGTGTACACCTGCGCCCATCATCCCACGGTGCGCGGTCCGCTCCTAGCAGCAAAGTTTAGTTTAGTCTTGAGTTTCGAAGCGTCAACAGCTACGAAGAGATCATGGCCAACATCAAGTGGGATTGTGACATCACAGACGTCGAGTTGGAGGATGTCTGTGTTGCAGCGAAAACGACAATGAATAGCAATAATAAGAAGAGGCCGTTTGACGATGAAGATGATTACTTTGAAGGTGATGAATTCTACAACCAAAAAGACGATGATGATTGCACCTTGAAGCATTTCCATAAGAAGAGGCTATGGCGCATTGACAACAAGTTCAAGTACGTTCATGAACCAAAAATGTATTCAACTACCCAAGATCTTGACGACGCTCTGTACTCCAAACAACGGGGAATCAACGGCATGTGGAACCATTGCCCGCTGGACGACTTGGAGTGGGAATATTGGCAGCGGGACATGGACTACAAGATGAATTTCTGCCCCATTGAAGAGGAGCACATCTACGCCATTGAACATGACCAGAAGTACATGATGCTTGTCGAAATGTGGTGGAATCGACGAACGGATGAACTCCACCCGAATGAAATAACAAAGTTTTTCGCCATTAAACAATAAATATTTCCCAACACCTTAGCCTCCACCTGATCCCACCATCATAATCGGCCTTTTTCAAGGCCACAAAAGCTTTTCATGTTAGGGAACAGAAGGAAACTCCTCTAATAATAGAAGATTTTCTTCTAAGTGCTGATGCAGGCACCTAGGCAAAAGCATCACAGCCGAAAACTCGGGGGGGGGGATATCGGTTACCATAGGTCGGATCTGAATTCTGATTGCAGATTCTTGTTCGTCTAGTCGAGCCGAGTCATTTGAGTACCCACATCGTACACTTTGGATGATGTTTGGGGGGGATATTGGTTACCATAGGTCGGATCTGAATTCTGATTGCAGATTCTTGTTCGTCTAGTCAAGCCGAGTCATTTGAGTACCCGCTGCGTACACTTTGGATGATGTTGGGGGGAGGGTTGCTCCTCCTGAATGATGTACTATGGGGGGGATTTCCATATTAATTAGGGCAATTAAAAAATTTGCATATTAATTAGGGTAATTAGGGTAATTATAGTAATTAAAAAATTTGCATATTAATTAGGGTAATTAAAAAAATTTGAATACCAATTAGGGGGGGGGACTCCTCGTGACTCCTCCTGGCCTCGGAACCCCCATTTATCCCTACTTATATATATATATATCTGTGTGCGTCCGTAGGAACGATAACATTCGTAAAAATGGTCCGATCTTGATGAAATTTGGTATAAACGTGTAAGGCAGCATATATTTTCATGAGTTCGTGAACCAGACAGGTCGCTCTATTTTAAGGGGGGTTTTAGGGGGTTTTGTACCCCAAAAATGGGTTTTATGAACTTTTTACATATCATTATTTTTAAACCCAAATTTTGATTTACACCATTAAATTCAGCTTAAAAAACAAACAATTTGGTGTTTTTACTTGCTCCACGTCATTTCGTTACCGAGGTATTGAGAGTGCTACACACAGTACGCTGTCCAATGTTAATCTTATGGAGGATAAGTAAAATTGTACATCTCGCTTATTAATGAACATTAATGAAACTTGATATGTGGCTTTATATGGTTGGTTTTTAATGCTATTTGCATACAAAACTCATTTTGTGTGGTCCCCATGGCAGCAAACCTGCGTACTCAGCAGCTGTAATGTTATTGTTATGTTGAATAATAAACATGTGATATCTTGCCTGTTTATGAACATAAGTTGATAAAACTTGGTATGTTGCTTCATCTGGAGGTGATGATCCATTGGTATTTGCATAAAAACCATATTTTCTGGTCTTTGATGCAGCAAACCTGCATACTGAGTCCTCATATTTTTATGGGCAATAAATACAATGTCAAGTCTCGCTTATAAATTAATATGCTTTGATTAAAGTTGGTAAGTGGCTGCATGACTTAGTGAAGTACCATTTGAAATTCGCTGAGTATGCAGGTTTGCTGAAAGGGGGATTTATCTTTGCTATGCTGGACCCATCTGGGGATCAGAACATCATAATACAAAAATTATATTTAAACTTCTAAGGCGAATAATAAAAATAATATAACATCTGAAATAATGGGACGCATACAAATCTGTTTTTACAAAGTATGGAATTCTATATTTCTTAATTTATTCAACAGTAATAACAAAATTACAGACTTTTAGAAAAAAAACAATCAAAATCGCCATAACATTTCAGAAATAATAAAAATTGTATTATTCCGTACCAATAATATGAGGTATTTAAAAACCAAGCAATATGTTCAGCTATAAGTGCAAACAATCATAAACTGAACCAAATATATACGTTTATTATAATATTTAAGAATAATTTTATGATATGCTCGGTGTGAAAGGATTTTATCGTGACGGTGATTATACTAATGAAAATGAAAATATCAGTATCAATGAGGTAACATTTATGATATTAAGAGGTTTGGTGATGATGTAAGGCCGGGGCATAATGTTTGAAAAATCCCAATTGAAAATAAATAGTATGTCGACATGTGAAAAATTACATTATTTCACTTTAAAACTGATAACTGCATTAATATAAATTTTAAGTTCTAATTATAAAGTTTGTTTACGTATTTATTTTTCGCCAATGCAATATAATATTGTCTATCATTAATTACAATTTAAAAATAAATATCGTGACAGAGAACTAGCAACATCACGTACACAAATACATCAATTGTTACAAAAACATTAAATGACAACTTTTACTATGTTTTCAAAGCATAAGGAAAACTACTTCAGTTGTTTTATTGTATTAAGAAACAAAATATTGCTACACATGGGTCACTGAAAACAAATATTATGGTTAGGACCACTATAATTTGTACCCTTCTTGTATTTTATATTATATTATATAAATATAATGATAAATATAAATATAATGCAATTTATATTTTATAAATATAATTTTGAATACAAGATTAAAACTTCCAATTTAAATAGTAGATAAATGTTTTACAACTAAAACATTCAAAAAACTATAAATCTGAGGTAAAGATAACTTTTCATTGTCAGTAAAGTAACAATTTGTTATCTTATTATTTATTAATCATTGCTCATTATTTTCTTTTAAACTGCTCCACAGGTTTGATAACATTTCAGACAGTACAAAGACTGTGAATGCTTTGATAATAACAATTATATATGTTTCTGAACAATATTAGTTTACTGTGCTGTAAGTAAATGGTGGTAAATAAACAACGGGACAGGAAATTTACTAGTTTCTTTTGTAGCGTAACAAGAAATGAGAAGTCAGGTAGACGACCATTGTCTGGGTAACCTCAGCCGTCTGCAGTTGGTATTTTCGTGCATTCCTTTTATAGTAGAAAAAAAGAATTATTTCGAGTTTTATTAAAGCGTCCTCATATTATAATGGTTAAAATAAAAATGTATTGATAATATAAATTCAGAGCTGATTTTGTTAGTAAGGGTAGCTATTACAATGAATAGAAGTGTTACATTTTATTATTATAACTAATTAATGTATTTAAATTCAAAATGAAAAATCGAGGAATTTATACCCATCAAATAAACTTTTCATCAATTGAATAAAAAGTTGTATAATAAACAATAACATTTAATGATATATTAGATTGCTTAGAGGCAAACCGTATAAGAACAGGAGGCACTATAGCTTATAGGTTAGTTGATAATAATCATTTAAAATGTCAGAAAAAAAATTTTAATATAAAAATAATTTTATTATTACTTGTATAAAATTAAATATCAAACTTCCATTATATTAATTTTAGAACATACAAACACAATGATAAAGATGGAATAATATACGTATTGAAAGCAGACATAGTCTTGGAAGCTTAAAAAATAACAACTGGTAAACAGTGTTCGTTAATAATGGTTTAGATGTAATCGAAAAAACAATCCCATTAATAAACTAATTGGCAGTAGTTTATCCATACAATTTTAGTTGTACGATGATACTTTGTAATGTTCTCATGATTGTAATTATGAAGGGGTATTTTAGTGCTCTGTAGTTGAGTACTAATTAGAACTGCTTAACAATCCTCAAAGTTATATATATTAAACATAAATTTATATTTAAGGTTTAAATGTATTCTCACGAACAAACACACAAACATGACGAAAACAAATTCAAAACCTTTTACTAAGTGCGCATGTGTTAGTTCCCGCACGCAGATGAGATGATCAAAGTAATTGGGTTTGTTAAGCCGTTATTCGCTGACGAAGGATGTATTCTACCCTTAACTGGAGGATCGAATCACCTAGTGGGTAAGGGAACAAATACCCAGTTTTCCAATGGCACATTGTGTTCAAGTGTTGTGGCTTATTTAAATAATAATGATTTTCTTCTTTCAGTCCACTATTAGCAATTAAAACTGTGTGCACTCGTCAAGGCATTGGTTATCAACGAAAATATAGAGAATACAATATTGAAAACATGGATGCGATTTAGTTTTGATATAAAAGTGATCAGCACATTAATTCGTTATATTAGTCTCAGCTCAGCATGTGTCACGTTTAAAATATAGATATTATTTGGAAATATAAGAACTTATGATTTACTAAATTTTTGTGTTGATTCTAGTGATTTTTCTGACAGTTTTAAAATAAATTTTAAAGTAAAGAAATACTATCCATACCATTTATTGTATTAAGATTTTACAGTTGTTTGGATCCAAAAGGGGGTTCCAGGCTTTTTAATGTTCAAATTCCGCTTAAAGTAGTTTACTGCTATAATGACGAGCTTCCAACATCACGAACCAATAATTAAGAGAATATAAGCAAAATGACAAGTAAAAGATTTAACTACTTTTGGTTTTAATTTTTTTATATCGTGCAAAATTTTTAACGGCAAATTTAAGGCACACCAAGTTAGTTATGAATTATGAGGTGTTATTTTGAATCTTTATCTATAAATATACTACTATTTATACTATCTTCGAAATTCTTATATTTAAATAAATTTGTAATATAAGAGGAAAACTAATTAATACTGTTAAATATGTCTATATATTATTTTAACTAACTAATATAAGTCACTTGGACTTAATTTATTTAAACAGTTGTCTTGTTTTATCATAAAAAGTAGCTATGTAATTATTATGCTGAATACTTATAGATTTGAAGTCTCGGAAGTATAGAGTGATCAAAAACTTATCCTTTAATTCATTTTCTTGGGTATATTTTGTTACCAGTTTTAACAATATTATATGATTTAATATATCTTGGTTTTATCAATTATATTTACTACGCTTTGACTTTGAATTTAATATTTCAGTTGGTTTGTTTACTTATTTTTTAAGCTTTGACATTTTTAAAGAATTATTTATTGAACAGATCATCTGGAAAGTCGATAGTCTAGCAACTGCTGGTTATAGCAATTTACAATTTCTCAATTCACTTCTTGGATTTAGTTGAAGAGTTTCATTACTGAAGGAGCTCTATTGCGAGTATGTCATACGTAATACCTAAATATACATTGTATTATATCGTAATTTAAAATAAATTCAAATCAGAAGCTATTTCGAAATATTTATAAACATAATTTTACGTATTGAAACACTCCTTTACAATGATGATTTACAACAAATAAATAAATTTATATGTGGTTTTCAGTCTGAGGTAATAGGAAAAACAATTATAAGTACCTTCTATCAATGTATTGTTTTCATAATTACAATATATGTCTTATAGCGGTAGTATATTTATAGTTAAATATCATCAAAACGATCTTCTAACTACCAAAGCCTACAACCAGTGTCAACACTCAAAACGTGATGGAACATCAGGCACCGTTCCTGCAAACATCAATCACGAGGGGTTAGAGGCGAGTCTTTCATCAGAGTGGAAATGTTATTGCAAGTGCAAAGAGACTTAACAGCAGCCTACTGCTAGGAATTTTTAAACGTGGTTGTTTGTAGCTTATTTTACGTCATTAAAAGCTTCAATAGTTAAATAGTTGCTGCTTTATATTAAGCAATTAGTCACGTAACGATTGAAGACCTGTAATTAAACCTGGTACCTGGACCAGTTTGTTTAGTTCTAGTTTTGTTTAGTCTAAAACATGATATCAATCAAATGTACTAAGTACATATACACACACTTCAGTGAAGATACTACGGTTTATAAAAAGGCATACAATCTTCTGATTTTTCAGGTCTTGAATGATTGGTCGTATTTTAAGGGTTTTGAATATAACTTGTTCAATGTCACATTCTTTACTGTTCTAAGTATGATGTAAAGGTATGTTTCCGTTATTATAATGTAGAAAAACTATTTAATCTAATTTTTTTATTATTCCTAATATCATACAATACAAAAATGTATTTCAATTGTTTAAATTAACAAATAGTTTTAATGTCAATCATGTAATTTGGGTAAATTTACTTATTTTGGTTAATTTAATTCCGTTTTCAGTGTAAACACATAAAAACTCTGAATAACAGGCTTCCCATACTAATATTATTGATAAGTAATATTAGTAACTTTATAATATTAAATTTAATATTAGGCTACGTATCTTTTACGCTGCTTTGTGAGTTAATTTAGAAATATTATTAGTACTGTTATATAATTTTATTATACTGTAGTTTAATCATTAATTAATAAATAATTGATGTTGGTAATAATTATTGAAGTTATGTAGTTATAAATTTTTCAGAACTACATTTGCTAACCAACCAATCAACTACCTTATGTATACCGTTAAGTGTATTCTCACAATTTTCATAAATGTGAATTTTTCTACATGGTAGCAGCCAGCAATTTACTAAAAACAAAAACAAATATCGGAGTTCAAATGTCTGGATTCACCACACTTTTACGTAGTGCTGAGTAAAACTCTGGAATAAATTCAACCCCATCAGTGGTATTGGCAGCCGGTTATGAGTTTTATGATGTATCACTTTCTCGATCCTGGCGGCTGGTAAATCAGCTTCCACCTTCTTAAATAAATAAGTTTAGAAACAGAGAGCACTTTTGCTGGTATTTTCTATATAATTAATTCGGGTATAATATAAAATACCCCCGTCGCAGCAAACCTGCGTACTCAGCGAATTTCCAATGCAAAATATATGTCTTAATACCACATAAAGCCGCAAAGGTACCAAGTTTCATAAAAATATATTCACAAATAAGTGATATATCAAATTTGAATTATTCTCCATAAGAATAACATTGGGGATGAGTACGCAGGTTTGCTACACAAGGAACAACAAACATAGGGTTTCATGTAAATATCAATATACTCAACTAGGTGAAGCCACATACCAAGTTTCATCATCATAAATTCATAAATAAGCGATCTATACCGTTTTGATTATTCTCCATAAGAATAACATGGGGGATGAGTACGCAGGTTTGCTGAAACAAGGAGCACAAGGGTTTTTATGCAAATATCAATAAAACTCTACTAGGTGATCCAACATACCAAGTTTAATTACTTTGTGTTCATAATTAAGGGATACATATCATTTTACTTATTCTCCATGAGAATAACATGGGGCCTGAGGACGCAGGTTTGATGCTACGGGAATTATCGGTAAAAATTGTGTTTTTTGTGCAAATAAAAATAGACCACAACCAGATGAAGCCATATACCAAGTTTCGTTAGTTTAATACGTTCATAAATAAGCGAGCTCTAATATTTTTCTTATTTTCCACGAGAATAGCATTGGAAAACGTACTGTGTTTAGCACTTTCAATATCTCTGTAACCAATTGGCGTATAGAAATGATCAAAACACCAAATTGTGTGTTTTTTTTAGCTGAACCTAATGGTGAAAACTAAAATTTGACTTTTTAAAATATTACATGTAAAAACTTCAAAAAACCCATTTTTGGGGTACAAAACCCCCCAAAATACCACTTTGGATGGGTCGATCTTTGGATGGTTTTCGAACTTAAAGTCATAAATAATGCTTTACACATTTGTACCAAATTTTATCAAGATAAGACCATTTTTACGAGAGTTATTGCACCCACGGACACACACACACACACACACACACACACACACACACACACACACACACACACACACACACACACACACACACACACACACACACACACACATATATACACAGTTTCGAACGAATGGTGTTTTTGGGGTCTGGGGACCTCAAAACGAAAAGTTATCATGGTCCCGGGCTTAGATCTTACCATGTCGACTACGGTAACAGCTTCTTCCCTATAGGGTAAATTCGCTAAAAATAAAGATTGAATATATCTGTTTAAATATGTAATGTAAACCATTAGTTTTTAACAATGCTAGTGGTTTGTTAGTTTGTAGAGGCTATAGCCCCTAATATATTGTAGAGTAAGTGGCTATTGTAATTGTGTATGTTACTATGCTACGGAAAATAAATCAGTAGGAAAGTATGTTTGTTGAGACGTAAACAATACCGAATATTAAATCACATTAAAAATAATCACAGCTGATCATTAGTTAATTTTACATTATTTAAATCATTTTTGGTATTTTAAGATCATAGTTAAGGAAACATAAGGGCAACAAATAAATATCAGGTTCCGTGGAGATAGTTCCAATCTAATTTTCTATTCATGCCCCAAATTTTAGCTTTTATTACGAATGATATTTCAAAAATATGTAGAAAGAAAATGTAGTTTTTATTATTTTATTCTTTACGTAACTATGTATTAAGATTTACATAAGATTTTTTAATCCAGTTAAAGTTTTTCCTAGAAGATTTCACTCAACTTTTAACAATGATGAGGGAAGCGACTTATGGTAGTTCCTCTGGTAATTGCGTGGCGGGTTTCCTCTAGAGTTTAGTACAGTAATCATAACATTACCTAAACTTGGCCAGCCTCAGAAGTGCTTACAACTTGCATTCTACAGTAGACTGAGTTGGAAATGGCGAGTTTCACCTCAGCATTGCAAGTAGGGGGATTTAATTTTTGAATAAAAAATAACGTGTTACTTAACACCAATGTGATTAAGGCGTTTTTATAAATTATTGTTAGGTTTTATAAATATTATGTTACTTAATTATAAACATAGAATGCAGTTTGATTTGAAGCAAGATTCTTCAGTAGTGGTGATCTCCATCATATTTGTTTAAAACAAACATGCTTGAAGTATGCGATTCGTAAAGGCATGGGTATTTTCAGTCTAATATCTTTTCACAATTAAAAGTTAATTAATATAAAATTTAGTTGAAACGAAAATAAAACTATGAACGATTGACAACCAGTTATACAAAAATATCAAAAGCTAATTATGTTATATTCTACATTTAAAACATCTCAACAAAATAAAGCGTTAAAGCCAATGCTCAGAAGTCTTATCTACCCTAACCTCAAATATGTTCATTATAATCTTTCATAACAGAAGTGCGTAAATGTGCGTAAATGTGTAATTTTCTATCCTTTTGTAACTTTTCCGTTATATTATGATATACATTTTTACAGCATTAAAATAAATTACTATCGTAGTACATGCTCTTTTATAATTAAATCCAACCCTCTCCAATTTAATTGTGGTCATCCTTATACATGCGCTCTAATCGTGTAAATTTAAATGTATTTTGTAAATCAAGAAAATCAACAACTACAAATAAAATGTAAGGTATGTGTTAGCTTTTGTAATTATTTCTGTAACGAAAAAGAATAAACCAAGTAATAATAACCCCAATAGTAAGGTAATCAATAATCACAGTTTTAACTGTAAGAAAGAAACTGAATTAAACTATAAACTATTATCAATTATGTTTTAGATAACTTTTAAAACTAGTAGTTTGATGTCGACATTTACTTTCTTCATGATTAGAGCTGTATATCATATTTTTTATGATAGAATTTACAGCGATATTTAGACAAAGTCAAAGTAATATTACCAAACAACGTTTGTAATTTACCATATATTCTGAAATAAGAAGGATTGATTTGTTCATCTAAATAATATGCATTAAAATATATTATTACACAACTTAATATTGCGATTTTAAAAAACAAGTATGCAATAATCCGAATTAAAATAAATATTTATACAATCATTGTAGATACCTATCAAAAGATTAAAAGTGCTTCAGACAGATGCTAGTGTGTAAAGGGTGTCAATTGGGTTTGTTAACCTTGTAATTGAGGAATATTTATCCTTAAATGAAGGATCGCATCCTCTCTTAAACGGAAAAAGAGAAGATCTCTTGAATTACTATTACAATAAGTTCCTAAATAAACCAACGCTTCCTAAATGTTGCACGTTTCCTAAACTGGACGCGGTAGCTCAGAGGTAGAGCGCTGGCCTCGCAAGTCAGCCGTGGTTAAGCGTAAGTTCAATCCCGTCTGACTCATGTGATACTTTTCACTAGTGGTCACCGTTGGCTTGCCAATATGACTATTTCTGTTAATGGCATCTCGCTGCCTGTAGATCGCAGCACTGGCCTATTGGCCTACGGTGACGGGCATATGAGTTTTGTTTTTTGTTTGTTATTTTTTTAATAAGAGTGACTTTTTAGTTTAGCGTCTATGTTTGGTTATAATTTCAAACTAAACAAAACTATATCAGTTATAACTAATAGTTACCCGAAACAATCTTCTGTCTGTAAAAATCTTGAGTACAACTATTGTTAATGTTGTTCGAATATTAGATGAAATTAAAATCTATTCTAAACAATTTAAATTTAATAAACATTTGCTGATAATTCCTCTAAAGGTTTGCTAAATAAGCTAGGATAGTGAAGGGTCTAGCCATGCAGAACACATATATTAACAATAGTGAAACATTTCCTTTACGTAGTATTAGAGAGTCGATTAATTTAATCACTAAAAAGTGTGTGTTTTTGACGTATTTATTATTTGGTGATGATAAGTTTTCCTGTATGTACTCAAAAAATAAAAATACGTTTGCATTAGTTTCATGTTAAATAACTGTTCAAATTGGTTAAACAAATCTTTGCATTATGTTAAATGTCGATTCTATAAAATCATTTATTATAAAGCAATAATGGAAATTGTCTGCAATAATATTGCCCCCATCGAAAAAAAAACTTGAATAAGTTCAAAACTTCATGATAACTTTATGGCGTTTTTCAAAACGTTCAAAAATGCCATTGGCGTACGTACACACTAAACACTAAACTATAACTTCCAATGATTGTGTTCCCTGCTTTTTATGAAACTACTGTACACATTTATGTGTTTATAAAAGCTAAATAACTGAAAAATATGTAAATAACGAGAGCCTGAACATTAATTAATTAAATATAAAACGTTATCATAAAACGTATTTTAACTGTTACAAACAACAGAGACAGGACTAAATGGTGTTTAATAATAATTTGTAACGAAACAAACAAATTCAGGGCATGCTCCGTTACAAAGGATCCCTAATTGCGTCCGGTTTTTGTCAAAATAATTTTCTCACTTAGATTATAAATTTGTTTGTCTTTTGACTTTAATTTTTTCTGTTATAACATATTCAATAAAGTGTTAACAAAAATCATAGTTTGTTTAATATATATGGAATCAGAACTATTGACATTATTTTACTATTTCTTTAACCTGATGACAAGTTTACTATAAAAATGTATACGACCGTTTTAGACAAATTCAGAATCAAACACGTCGAAAGGAAATATTAAGAGGGTTTCAAGGTTATACGTATCTAAACATCATTTGTATAAAGAACTGATATTAAAAAGCTTGTTGTTTGGGAAAAAATAATTGCAAAGCTTTTAATGCATTAATTTAATTTTCTACACACCAAAACAATGTAAACTTAAGAATAAATAATTAAACACTTATTTCCGTGTTGGGTGTTATTTTTTTCTCAAAATATGTTATTCTTTTACACCATAGTTAAAAAAATACAATATATACGTCTAAATTGAGGATTTTCTTAGGTCGGTTGGAGATTCCTAGAGACAACAGGACCCCTCACGGCACTTCAGAGTTGTCAACAAGTCTTGTACTTGACTCTGCTTGTGACTGTGGTCGACGTAGAGGGGAGATGAAGAGGATTACTTGAGGGGGGCAGTTTTGTGTCTGGTCAGAGGTCCACAATGTACTTAGTGTGGCCAGAGTCTGTTTCACGTACGAATGGGCAAATTAAATGTTTGGAATTGCAATATGATCAAATGTCAGTCTGAAGTGGTTTGTGGTGTAATTGCTACTGTAAACTGTAGGTATTAGTAATGATCCGGCTAAAAATAAGTCCGGGTTTTGTCAGTAACCGGGCTACACTTAGTATCTTACTCAGCCTATACTTAAAAATATTATTCTTTTATTAAAACAAACTTAACTGCCCGTCACCATTGGCCATTAGAAACAAATCTAAAAACAGCAAGGTACCGTTAACTAAAATATTCACTTGGGCAAGCCAGTGGTGACCACTCGTGAAAAAGTATTCCAACAGCCATCCGGGATCGAACCTAAGGTTGACTACGGCTGATGTTTAAGGCCAATGCTCAACCTCTGAGCAACTGCGTACGGTATAATTTAAACTCCTTCATATTTCCATCAACATCGCACGAGTGAATTCTGGTTCTCCACATGAGTGCGTTCAATTGATACTGGTGTACTCATGGGTTTTAACAGATTTGTAGTAGCACTTAATATTTCCTTCTCAATAAAAGCTTATTTCAGTACGTAGCTTACATATTTACATCTGATCACATTTGTTTTATTCTAAAACGGGTTTTATTATAACATTGTAAGATAGTTTTGTACAATTATGTTTAGCAGTCCAAGTCTCACTCCCAGTCTATAAATCAAAGTTATTTGCCCTGAGATTGTTATAGTGATATCATTATAATCCCCCCATTTACAGGTATATGTGCCTTTAAAGTCAGCTCCATATCGAAAGCAAAGACAATTTAGTTATATAATAATACCATAGTGAATACTGCGCAACTAAACATACAACTGGTAAAGTTCTAATTGGGTTCGGCCTTCCCCAAAGTTTATAGCTGACAGAGCTTTGCTTGGCCTTGTTTGAATGTGTATTCAGATATAACTGTACTTGATTTATCCACTGCAACACCAACAATATAAATAATTCATAGTTAGAAACATGTGTGTCATTCAATTTTTTTTGTTCGACACCGTGTGGGGTCAATATTGCATTGTGTATGAACTGCAGACGTTTGTTTACTACAGTGTTATTTTATCTGAATACGCGGATCGTTGTTGTTGGCCGCAAATTAAATTATTTCAGTTGCTGGGCAAACAGATAGCTTATTAGTTAGTCACGGAAACATATGTTGAGAGTTATCAAACATATTTAAGTATTCAATTTAGAACAGTCCTCAAAATGCAGCTTATGATTAAATAAATGTATATTTTCTTTAATGTATACTACAGTATACAGGGTGATTGAAAACTAACTTGCACCCCCCCTTAACTTTTTAACTATTTGAGATATTTGAAATCGGTTTGCGGCAACCTTCTTGGATATGAGAAGCTACAATAATTATGGTTAGTTTTAAAATTTTTACCCTTAGGGGTAGTGTGGGTGGGGGGTAGCTCAAAATTTTCAAATGGGAAGTATGGTCGACTTTCATATCATTTTATAGGTCGTGATGAAACAAAACAATTGACATAAAGAAAATAAAAATCGGACCACTAATAACAAAATGGTGCCCTTAAATGATTCAATTCTAATCAACCAGGATAACAATACGAAATAGTAAATTAATGTACCTTTTATTTTATCAGATGTTCAAATTGCTCTCCTTGTACCTCCATACATTAGTACAATCTCTGTTCAAAACTTTCACCCAGAGATAAGAACTGAATATTACAAGGAAAAAGTCAGAGATTACAGATAACGATATGGGGAGTTGGGGATTTTCCAGGCACTATTTACTAACCATTCAGATCTTATTAGCAATGATCTGAACTAAAAAAAGTTGCATTGATACAAATCAAAAATTAATAAAAAATAATAATTTGTTTTACTACCACAATAAATGCTGTTTAAGACGCGGGTTATTAAAGGTAATTTTTAGTTGCCATTTCGTTATTAGTGGTCCGATTTTTATTTTCTTTATGTCAATTGTTTTGTTTCATCAAGACCTATAAAACTATATGAAAGTCGACCATACTTCCCATTTGAAAATTTTGAGCTACCCCCCACCACCACTACCCCTAAGGGTAAAAATTTTAAAACTAACCATAATTATTGTAGCCTCTCATATCCAAGAAGGTTGCCGCAAACCGATTTCAAATATCTCAAATAGTTAAAAAGTTAAGGGGGGGTGCAAGTTACTTTTCAATCACCCTGACAGTTGTTCTTTGAATCACTTGTTTTTACTAAAGGTATTATTGTTTAATAGTTCTTTAAAAAAGAAATGTTTAAGTCATGTACTTCGTTCAGTGTATCATTTTGTTTAAAGATATAATGTTTATATTGTTAGGGAAAAATAAATAATTACATCTTGCAGTCAATTTCCTTGTTGATTTGTTTGTCAGTTATAAAACAACATCTACCAGCTAATGTTGTTATATCAAACATGTATTTAAATATAAATATTTTAAAATAAAACTTACATGGCAGGCAGATTTTGTTTATTACCCACACATCAAGGCAATGTACAACCCCGCAGTGGATAGGACGGCACCTGTAGCCGTTTGGAGCTTGGAAATCTGCATATGACTACAACTAGCAACTCATATGGCGGAAAGGCTTGTATGTTTATGGTCAACACTCCAAGGCAATGTACAACCCCACAGTGTATAGGACGGCACCTGTAGCCGTTTGGAGCTTGGAAATCTGCATATGACTACAACTAGCAACTCATATGGTGGACAGGCTTGTATGTTTATGGTCAACACTCCAAGGCAATGTACAACCCCCAGTGTATAGGACGGCACCTGTAGCCGTTTGGAGCTGGGAAACCTGCATATGACTACAACTAGCAACTCATATGGCGGAAAGGCTTGTATGTTTATGGTCAACACTCCAAGGCAATGTACAACCCCCAGTGTATAGGGCGGCACCTGTAGCCGTTTGGAGCTGGGAAACCTGCATATGACTACAACTAGCAACTCATATGGCAGAATGGTTTGTATGTTTATGGTCAACACTCCAAGGCAATGTACAACCCCGCAGTGTATAGGACAACACCTGTAGCAGTTTGGAGCTGGGAAACTTGCATATGACTACAACTAGCAACTCATATGTCGGAAAGGATTTGATTGTTTATGGTCAACACTCCAAGGCAATGTACAACACCCAGTGTATAGGACGGCACCTGTAGCCGTTTGGAGCTGGGAAACCTGCATATGACTACAACTAGCAACACATATGGCGGAAAGGCTCGTATGTTTATGGTCAACACTCCAAGGCAATGTACAACCCCGCTGTGTATAGGACGGCACCTGTAGCCGTTTGGAGCTGGGAAACCTGCATATGACTACAACTAGCAACTCATATGGCGGAAAGGCTTATATGTTTATGGTCAACACTCAAAGGCAATGTACAACCCCCAGTGTATAGGACGGCACCTGTAGCCGTTTGGAGCTGGGAAACCTGCATATGACTACAACTAGCAACTCATATGGCGGAAAGGCTTCTATGTTTATGGTCAACACTCCAAGGCAATGTACAACCCCGCTGTGTATAGGGCGGCACCTGTAGCAATTTGGAGCTGGGAAACTTGCATATGACTACAACTAGCAACTCATATGTCGGAAAGGCTTTGTATGTTTATGGTCAACACTCCAAGGCAATGTACAACCCCCAGTGTATAGGGCGGCACCTGTTGCCGTTTGGAGCTGGGAAACCTGCATATGACTACAAATAGCAACTCATATGTCGGAAAGGCTTTGTATGTTTATGGTCAACACTCCAAGGCAATGTACAGCCCCGCAGTGTATAGGATGGCACCTGTAGCCGTTTGGAGCTTGGATATCTGCATATGACTACAACTAGCAACTCATATGGCGGAAAGGATTGTATGTTTATGGTCAACACTCCAAGAAAATGTACAACCCCGCTGTGTATAGGACGGCACCTGTAGCCGTTTGGAGCTTGGAAATCTGCATATGACTACAACTAGCAACTCATATGGTGGACAGGCTTGTATGTTTATGGTCAACACTCCAAGGCAATGTACAACCCCGCAGTGTATAGGAAGGCACCTGTAGCCGTTTGGAGCTGGGAAACTTGCATATGACTACAACTAGCAACTCATATGTCGGAAAGGCTTGTATGATTATGGTCAACACTCCAAGGCAATGTACAGCCCCGCAGTGTATAGGACGGCACCTGTAGCCGTTTAGAGCTGGGAAACTTGCATATGACTACAACTAGCAACTCATATGGCGGAAAGGCTTGTTTGTTTATGGTCAACAGTCCAAGGCAATGTACAACCCCGCAGTGTATAGGACGGCCACCAACTATGACGCTCGGAGCTGGGAAATCTGCATATGACTACAACTAGCAACTCACATGGAGGAAAGGCTTGTATGTTTATGGTCAACACTCCAAGGAAATGTACAACCCCGCTGTGTATAGGACGGCACCTGTAGCCGTTTGGAGCTTGGAAATCTGCATATGACTACAACTAGAAACTCATATGGCGAAAAGGCTTGTATGTTTATGGTAAACACTCCAAGGCAATGTACAACCCCTCTGTGTATAGGGCGGCACCTGTAGCCGTTTGGAGTTTGGAAATCTGCATATGACTACAACTAGCTACTCATATGGCAGAAAGGTTTGTATGTTTATGGTCAACACTCCAAGGAAATGTACAACACCGCTGTGTATAGGACGGCACCTGTAGCCGTTTGGAGCTTGGAAATCTGCATATGACTACAACTAGCAACTCATATGGCGGAAAGGCTTCTATGTTTATGGTCAACACTCCAAGGCAATGTACAACCCCGTTGTGTATAGGACGGCACCTATAGCCGTTTGGAGCTTGGAAATCTGCATATGACTACAACTAGCAACTCATATGGTGGAAAGGCTTGTATGTTTATGGTCAACACTCCAAGGCAATGTACAACCCCTCTGTGTATAGGGCGGCACCTGTAGCCGTTTGGAGTTTGGAAATCTACATATGACTACAACTAGCTACTCATATGGCAGAAAGGTTTGTATGTTTATGGTCAACACTCCAAGGAAATGTACAACACCGCTGTGTATAGGACGGCACCTGTAGCCGTTTGGAGCTTGGAAATCTGCATATGAATTCAACTAGCAACTCATATGGTGGAAAGGCTTGTATGTTTATGGTCAACAATCCAAGGCAATGTACAACCCCGCAGTGTAAAGGTCGGCACCTGTAGCCGTTTGGAGCTTGGAAATCTGCATATGACTACAACTAGCAACTCATATGGTGGAAAGGCTTGTATGTTTATGGTCAACAATCCAAGGCAATGTACAACACCACACTGTATAGGACGGCACTACTGTAGCCGTTTGGAGCTTGGAAATCTGCATATGACTACAACTAGCAACTCATATGGCGGAAAGGCTTCTATGTTTATGGTCAACACTCCAAGGCAATGTACAACCCCGCAGTGTATATGACGGCACCTGTAGCCGTTTGGAGCTTGGAAATCTCCATATGAATTCAACTAGCAACTCATATGGTGGAAAGGCTTGTATGTTTATGGTCAACAATCCAAGGCAATGTACAACCCCGCAGTGTAAAGGTCGGCACCTGTAGCCGTTTGGAGCTTGGAAATCTGCATATGACTACAACTACCAACTCATATGTCGGTAAGGCTTGTATGTTTATGGTCAACACTCCAAGGCAATGTACAGCCCCGCAGTGTATAGGACGGCACCTGTAGCCGTTTGGAGCTTGGAAATCTGCATATGACTACAACTAGCAACTCATATGGCGGAAAGGCTTCTATGTTTATGGTCAACACTCCAAGGCAATGTACAACCCCGTTGTGTATAGGACGGCACCTATAGCCGTTTGGAGCTTGGAAATCTGCATATGACTACAACTAGCAACTGATATGGTGGAAAGGCTTGTATGTTTATGGTCAACACTCCAAGGAAATGTACAACCCCACTGTGTATAGGACGGCACCTGTAGCCGTTTGGAGCTTGGAAATCTGCATATGACTACAACAAGCAACTCATATGGCGGAAAGGCTTGTATGTTTATGGTCAACACTCCAAGGCAATGTACAACCCCACAGTGTAAAGGACGGCACTACTGTAGCCGTTTGGAGCTTGGAAATCTGCATATGACTACAACTAGCAACTGATATGGTGGAAAGGCTTGTATGTTTATGGTCAACACTCCAAGGAAATGTACAACCCCACTGTGTATAGGACGGCACCTGTAGCAGTTTGGAGCTTGGAAATTTGCATATGACTACAACAAGCAACTCATATGGCGGAAAGGCTTGTATGTTTATGGTCAACACTCCAAGGCAATGTACAACCCCACAGTGTATAGGACGGCACTACTGTAGCCGTTTGGAGCTTGGAAATCTGCATATGACTACAACTAGCAACTCATATGGTGGAAAGGCTTGTATGTTTATGGTCAACAATCCAAGGCAATGTACAACACCACACTGTATAGGACGGCACTACTGTAGCCGTTTGGAGCTTGGAAATCTGCATATGACTACAACTAGCAACTCATATGGCGGAAAGGCTTCTATTATGGTCAACACTCCAAGGCAATGTACAACCCCGCAGTGTATATGACGGCACCTGTAGCCGTTTGGAGCTTGGAAATCTGCATATGAATTCAACTAACAACTCATATGGTGGAAAGGCTTGTATGTTTATGGTCAACAAGCCAAGGCAATGTACAACCCCAAAGTGTAAAGGTCGGCACCTGTAGCCGTTTGGAGCTTGGAAATCTGCATATGACTACAACTAGCAACTCATATGGTGGAAAGGCTTGTATGTTTATGGTCAACAATCCAAGGCAATGTACAACACCACACTGTATAGGACGGCACTACTGTAGCCGTTTGGAGCTTGGAAATCTGCATATGACTACAACTAGCAACTCATATAGCGGAAAGGCTTCTATGTTTATGGTCAACACTCCAAGGCAATGCACAACCCCGCAGTGTATATGACGGCACCTGTAGCCGTTTGGAGCTTGGAAATCTGCATATGAATTCAACTAGCAACTCATATGGTGGAAAGGCTTGTATGTTTATGGTCAACAATCCAAGTCAATGTACAACCCCGCAGTGTAAAGGTCAGCACCTGTAGCCGTTTGGAGCTTGGAAATCTGCATATGACTACAACTAGCAACTCATATGTCGGTAAGGCTTGTATGTTTATGGTCAACACTCCAAGGCAATGTACAGCCCCGCAGTGTATAGGACGGCACCTGTAGCCGTTTGGAGCTTGGAAATCTGCATATGACTACAACTAGCAACTCATATGGCGGAAAGGCTTTAATGTTTATGGTCAACACTCCAAGGCAATGTACAGCCCCGCAGTGATAGGACGGCACCTGTAGCCGTTTGGAGCTGGGAAATCTGCATATGACTACAACTAGCAACTCATATGGCGGAAAGGCTTTAATGTTTATGGTCAAAACTCCAAGGCAATGTACAGCCCCGCAGTGTAAAGGTCGGCACCTGTAGCCGTTTGGAGCTGGGAAATCTGCATATGACTACAACTAGCAACTCATATGGTGGAAAGGCTTGTATGTTTATGGTCAACAATCCAAGGCAATGTACAACACCACACTGTATAGGACGGCACTACTGTAGCCGTTTGGAGCTTGGAAATCTGCATATGACTACAACTAGCAACTCATATGGCGGAAAGGCTTCTATGTTTATGGTCAACACTCCAAGGCAATGTACAACCCCACAGTGTAAAGGACGGCACTACTGTAGCCGTTTGGAGCTTGGAAATCTGCATATGACTACAACTAGCAACTCATATGGTGGAAAGGCTTGTATGTTTATGGTCAACAATCCAAGGCAATGTACAACCCCGCAGTGTAAAGGTCGGCACCTGTAGCCGTTTGGAGCTTGGAAATCTGCATATGACTACAACTACCAACTCATATGTCGGTAAGGCTTGTATGTTTATGGTCAACACTCCAAGGCAATGTACAGCCCCGCAGTGTATAGGACGGCACCTGTAGCCGTTTGGAGCTTGGAAATCTGCATATGACTACAACTAGCAACTCATATGGCGGAAAGGCTTCTATGTTTATGGTCAACACTCCAAGGCAATGTACAACCCCGTTGTGTATAGGACGGCACCTATAGCCGTTTGGAGCTTGGAAATCTGCATATGACTACAACTAGCAACTGATATGGTGGAAAGGCTTGTATGTTTATGGTCAACACTCCAAGGAAATGTACAACCCCACTGTGTATAGGACGGCACCTGTAGCAGTTTGGAGCTTGGAAATTTGCATATGACTACAACAAGCAACTCATATGGCGGAAAGGCTTGTATGTTTATGGTCAACACTCCAAGGCAATGTACAACCCCACAGTGTATAGGACGGCACTACTGTAGCCGTTTGGAGCTTGGAAATCTGCATATGACTACAACTAGCAACTCATATGGTGGAAAGGCTTGTATGTTTATGGTCAACAATCCAAGGCAATGTACAACACCACACTGTATAGGACGGCACTACTGTAGCCGTTTGGAGCTTGGAAATCTGCATATGACTACAACTAGCAACTCATATGGCGGAAAGGCTTCTATTATGGTCAACACTCCAAGGCAATGTACAACCCCGCAGTGTATATGACGGCACCTGTAGCCGTTTGGAGCTTGGAAATCTGCATATGAATTCAACTAGCAACTCATATGGTGGAAAGGCTTGTATGTTTATGGTCAACAAGCCAAGGCAATTTACAACCCCGCAGTGTAAAGGTCGGCACCTGTAGCCGTTTGGAGCTTGGAAAATTGCATATGACTACAACTAGCAACTCATATGGTGGAAAGGCTTGTATGTTTATGGTCAACAATCCAAGGCAATGTACAACACCACACTGTATAGGACGGCACTACTGTAGCCGTTTGGAGCTTGGAAATCTGCATATGACTACAACTAGCAACTCATATAGCGGAAAGGCTTCTATGTTTATGGTCAACACTCCAAGGCAATGCACAAGCCCGCAGTGTATATGACGGCACCTGTAGCCGTTTGGAGCTTGGAAATCTGCATATGAATTCAACTAGCAACTCATATGGTGGAAAGGCTTGTATGTTTATGGTCAACAATCCAAGTCAATGTACAACCCCGCAGTGTAAAGGTCAGCACCTGTAGCCGTTTGGAGCTTGGAAATCTGCATATGACTACAACTAGCAACTCATATGTCGGTAAGGCTTGTATGTTTATGGTCAACACTCCAAGGCAATGTACAGCCCCGCAGTGTATAGGACGGCACCTGTAGCCGTTTGGAGCTTGGAAATCTGCATATGACTACAACTAGCAACTCATATGGCGGAAAGGCTTTAATGTTTATGGTCAACACTCCAAGGCAATGTACAGCCCCGCAGTGATAGGACGGCACCTGTAGCCGTTTGGAGCTGGGAAATCTGCATATGACTACAACTAGCAACTCATATGGCGGAAAGGCTTTAATGTTTATGGTCAAAACTCCAAGGCAATGTACAGCCCCGCAGTGTAAAGGTCGGCACCTGTAGCCGTTTGGAGCTGGGAAATCTGCATATGACTACAACTAGCAACTCATATGGTGGAAAGGCTTGTATGTTTATGGTCAACAATCCAAGGCAATGTACAACACCACACTGTATAGGACGGCACTACTGTAGCCGTTTGGAGCTTGGAAATCTGCATATGACTACAACTAGCAACTCATATGGCGGAAAGGCTTCTATGTTTATGGTCAACACTCCAAGGCAATGTACAACCCCGCAGCGTATATGACGGCACCTGTAGCCGTTTGGAGCTTGGAAATCTGCATATGAATTCAACTAGCAACTCATATGGTGGAAAGGCTTGTATGTTTATGGTCAACAATCCAAGTCAATGTACAACCCCGCAGTGTAAAGGTCGGCACCTGTAGCCGTTTGGAGCTTGGAAATCTGCATATGACTACAACTAGCAACTCATATGTCGGTAAGGCTTGTATGTTTATGGTCAACACTCCAAGGCAATGTACAGCCCCGCAGTGTATAGGACGGCACCTGTAGCCGTTTGGAGCTTGGAAATCTGCATATGACTACAACTAGCAACTCATATGGCGGAAAGGCTTTAATGTTTATGGTCAACACTCCAAGGCAATGTACAGCCCCGCAGTGATAGGACGGCACCTGTAGCCGTTTGGAGCTGGGAAATCTGCATATGACTAAACTATCGACTTCAGCTGTAATGTTAGGGAATTTTGAACACAGTAGAGAAACAGTTCTCTTCACTTTTACATTTTAATGTAAAATAAGATTATTTAAAATATTTATGAAAATAATCGGTGATGATTTTTGTTCGGTGATTTTAGGCCTCCAAAATTATGAATTATCTTTCATATTTTGCATTAATAAAAATCTCTTATCGTCAAGATGTGGCTTTTAGGGCTTTGAAAATCATCTACTTTCAAGGCTTTTTTTTTGATAATTTTTTGAAAAATAAAGAAGCGAATGATAATTTCAGTTTCAAATTTTCGAATAGGGCGGTTACAAATACTCATGCTTTGAGCAATGGTTTTATGCAATTAATGCTAAATTCCTCAACGACATACTTAGCACATCCTTATCCTTACTAATATATACGAATGGGATGGTGTGTGTCTATCGGCTTTTTGTTTCTCAATCACTCAAAAACGACTGAACCGATTGGCATGAAAATTTACAGGACTTTTCTTAATTCCAAATAAACACATAGGCCTATTTTCGTTTTGAACATCCTATTGGGCCTTGACCCACGGGAGGTCAAAGTTCCCATGTATTCCTTATGGACATTAATTTTTGTTTTAGCTGATGAAAATACAAGCAGCTGTTCTTGATTCTTAGTAGTTCCACAGGCTAACCACAGATTGCACTACACATAACTGTTGTATTCCCGGGTACGATGGCAGCTAGTATAATATAAATCTCTTGATGCATTTTACTGGGTAATAAACATTACTAAGCACCATATATTTATTATGACAGATAATATTGTTTTTAAAACATGATCCATATTACTAGGAGAATATTGTTCAATCTTCAGAGGCAGGGATACAAAGAGCGGCTAAGAGATAACAAAGCCACTATAAAGCGGGAGGAGGGTTAAAAAGTGTTTTCATATTATATAGGTTCAGGTGTGTTAGGGTGTTAACTCAATCGAAGCTTTAGCTAAAAGCGACCTGGGGAGGGTTAATTTAGTGCCAGCACTCAAGTTCCCACACAGTTTTAACTTAAACAAACTGTGATACATATCACTAGCAAGCCCAATTGTTTTATTGGACTTTGCGTTTTGTTGTGTTTTTGAACACGTATGTTTGAATTTGTTTTATGTGAACCATCTTAAAATCACATTGCAACATCTAATAATAGTCATACTTGTTAACTTGTACGTCCTGAAAACTAGATAAGTATAAAGAGCAGACATTAATAAACAATTTGTAAAATAGTATTTTTTCTAAGTCATAAAACCAATTAAATAACTAATTAAATTTTGAAGCATGTATGGTCTTACAGTGACAAAAAACTTCATATATTGCTGCTTTAAAGGTCAACAGGTTTTAGGTTTCAAAGCATCCTTGTGTTTGGGATCAAAGTTCAGCTTTGCATACTTTGAGAGTGCTAGTGAAGAGTGTTGTGTGCAATAAGATACGGGCTTGTGAGGTTACACAAACACTGTCTCTATTGTAGTCGAACGTTGATAGAATCATTTTCCTCTAAGCTAGAATGTTAATATACATTTATTATGATACCTAGTTTGTATTAGTTCCAGTATATAATAGTGTGGGAAGTATTATTATTTTTTCTCTTTTTAAAATTTAAAATATGAAAATGGAGTTTAATTCGTTAACGTCTAGCAATTAATGTGTACACTTTTTTGTTGTTTGCGTTTTTTTGTTGTTTAAATTGTAAAATATAATGTTCTTTTTATGTTTCCTTTTATTTTATTAAGTACTAAGTTATGCACTGTTATTAAAAGCATTTCTGTATAGTATAAACAAATGTGTTTTAATAATCTTAAATTATAATATTTAGTTTAAAGCAATGTAACCGATGTTTCCTGTATAAATTGATATATTCTTCAGCGCCAATAAATTAACATACCATATAATTTCAGTTAAATTAAAGTATACATTATTAAAGTATACGTTTAGCATATCATAGTACAGAAATTGATGTTTTAAATAAACTAATAGCTATATGGATGTTGATGTGTTATGGAGATACAAAAATGACTAAATACTAAAATACCCCCGTAGCAGCAAACCTGCGTACTCTGCTCCATGTTATTCTTATGGAGAATAAGTAACGTGTTATCTCCCTTAATTATGAAAATAAATTAATGAAATTTGGTATGTGGCTTTACCTAAATGTGTTATATTGATATTTGTATAAAACCCCATTTTTGTTTTCCTTCCTTCAGCAAACCTGCGTACTCAGCCGCCATGTTATTCTTATGGAGAATAATTAAAATGTCATAAATCGTTTATTTATGAATGTATATTGATGAAACTTGGTATGTGGCTTTATGTGGTATTAAGATACATATTTATGCATTGGATATTCGCTGAGTACGCAGGTTTGCTGCTACGGGGGTATTTTAGTATTTAGTCATTTTTGTATCTCCATAACACATCAACATCCATATAGCTATTAGTTTATTTAAAACATCAATTTCTGTACTATGATATGCTAAACGTATACTTTAATAATGTATACTTTAATTTAACTGAAATTATATGGTATGTTAATTTATTGGCGCTGAAGAATATATCAATTTATACAGGAAACATCGGTTACATTGCTTTAAACTAAATATTATAATTTAAGATTATTAAAACACATTTGTTTATACTATACAGAAATGCTTTTAATAACAGTGCATAACTTAGTACTTAATAAAATAAAAGGAAACATAAAAAGAACATTATATTTTACAATTTAAACAACAAAAAAACGCAAACAACAAAAAAGTGTACACATTAATTGCTAGACGTTAACGAATTAAACTCCATTTTCATATTTTAAATTTTAAAAAGAGAAAAAATAATAATACTTCCCACACTATTATATACTGGAACTAATACAAACTAGGTATCATAATAAATGTATATTAACATTCTAGCTTAGAGGAAAATGATTCTATCAACGTTCGACTACAATAGAGACAGTGTTTGTGTAACCTCACAAGCCCGTATCTTATTGCACACAACACTCTTCACTAGCACTCTCAAAGTATGCAAAGCTGAACTTTGATCCCAAACACAAGGATGCTTTGAAACCTAAAACCTGTTGACCTTTAAAGCAGCAATATATGAAGTTTTTTGTCACTGTAAGGCCATACATGCTTCAAAATTTAATTAGTTATTTAATTGGTTTTATGACTTAGAAAAAATACTATTTTACAAATTGTTTATTAATGTCTGCTCTTTATACTTATCTAGTTTTCAGGACGTACAAGTTAACAAGTATGATTATTATTAGATGTTGCAATGTGATTTTAAGATGGTTCACATAAAACAAATTCAAACATACGTGTTCAAAAACACAACAAAACGCAAAGTCCAATAAAACAATTGGGCTTGCTAGTGATATGTATCACAGTTTGTTTAAGTTAAAACTGTGTGGGAACTTGAGTGCTGGCACTAAATTAACCCTCCCCAGGTCGCTTTTAGCTAAAGCTTCGATTGAGTTAACACCCTAACACACCTGAACCTATATAATATGAAAACACTTTTTAACCCTCCTCCCGCTTTATAGTGGCTTTGTTATCTCTTAGCCGCTCTTTGTATCCCTGCCTCTGAAGATTGAACAATATTCTCCTAGTAATATGGATCATGTTTTAAAAACAATATTATCTGTCATAATAAATATATGGTGCTTAGTAATGTTTATTACCCAGTAAAATGCATCAAGAGATTTATATTATACTAGCTGCCATCGTACCCGGGAATACAACAGTTATGTGTAGTGCAATCTGTGGTTAGCCTGTGGAACTACTAAGAATCAAGAACAGCTGCTTGTATTTTCATCAGCTAAAACAAAAATTAATGTCCATAAGGAATACATGGGAACTTTGACCTCCCGTGGGTCAAGGCCCAATAGGATGTTCAAAACGAAAATAGGCCTATGTGTTTATTTGGAATTAAGAAAAGTCCTGTAAATTTTCATGCCAATCGGTTCAGTCGTTTTTGAGTGATTGAGAAACAAAAAGCCGATAGACACACACCATCCCATTTGTATATATTAGTAAGGATAAGGATGTGCTAAGTATGTCGTTGAGGAATGGAATTTAGCATTAATTGCATAAAACCATTGCTCAAAGCATGAGTATTTGTAACCGCCCTATTCGAAAATTTGAAACTGAAATTATCATTCGCTTCTTTATTTTTCAAAAAATTATCAAAAAAAAGCCTTGAAAGTGGATGATTTTCAAAGCCCTAAAAGCCACATCTTGACGATAAGAGATTTTTATTGATGCAAAATATGAAAGATAATTCATAATTTTGGAGGCCTAAAATCACCGAACAAAAATCATCACCGATTATTTTCATAAATATTTTAAATAATCTTATTTTACATTAAAATGTAAAAGTGAAGAGAACTGTTTCTCTACTGTGTTCAAAATTCCCTAACATTACAGCTGAAGTCGATAGTTTAGTCATATGCAGATTTCCCAGCTCCAAACGGCTACAGGTGCCGTCCTATCACTGCGGAGCTGTACATTGCCTTGGAGTGTTGACCATAAACATTAAAGCCTTTCCGCCATATGAGTTGCTAGTTGTAGTCATATGCAGATTTCCAAGCTCCAAACGGCTACAGGTGCCGTCCTATACACTGCGGGGCTGTACATTGCCTTGTAGTGTTGACCATAAACATACAAGCCTTACCGACATATGAGTTGCTAGTTGTAGTCATATGCAGATTTCCAAGCTCCAAACGGCTACAGGTGCCGACCTTTACACTGCGGGGTTGTACATTGACTTGGATTGTTGACCATAAAAATACAAGCCTTTCCACCATATGAGTTGCTAGTTGAATTCATATGCAGATTTCCAAGCTCCAAACGGCTACAGGTGCCGTTATATACACTGCGGGGTTGTACATTGCCTTGGAGTGTTGACCATAAACATAGAAGCCTTTCCGCCATATGAGTTGCTAGTTGTAGTCATATGCAGATTTCCAAGCTCCAAACGGCTACAGTAGTGCCGTCCTATACAGTGTGGTGTTGTACATTGCCTTGGATTGTTGACCATAAACATACAAGCCTTTCCACCATATGAGTTGCTAGTTGTAGTCATATGCAGATTTCCAAGCTCCAAACGGCTACAGGTGCCGACCTTTACACTGCGGGGTTGTACATTGCCTTGGATTGTTGACCATAAACATACAAGCCTTTCCACCATATGAGTTGCTAGTTGAATTCATATGCAGATTTCCAAGCTCCAAACGGCTACAGGTGCCGTCATATACACTGCGGGGTTGTACATTGCCTTGGAGTGTTGACCATAAACATAGAACCTTTCCGCCATATGAGTTGCTAGTTGTAGTCATATGCAGATTTCCAAGCTCCAAACGGCTACAGTAGTGCCGTCCTATACAGTGTGGTGTTGTACATTGCCTTGGATTGTTGACCATAAACATACAAGCCTTTCCACCATATGAGTTGCTAGTTGTAGTCATATGCAGATTTCCAAGCTCAAAACGGCTACAGTAGTGCCGTCCTATACACTGTGGGGTTGTACATTGCCTTGGAGTGTTGACCATAAACATACAAGCCTTTCCGCCATATGAGTTGCTTGTTGTAGTCATATGCAGATTTCCAAGCTCCAAACGGCTACAGGTGCCGTCCTATACACAGTGGGGTTGTACATTTCCTTGGAGTGTTGACCATAAACATACAAGCCTTTCCACCATATCAGTTGCTAGTTGTAGTCATATGCAGATTTCCAAGCTCCAAACGGCTACAGGTGCCGTCCTATACACAACGGGGTTGTACATTGCCTTGGAGTGTTGACCATAAACATAGAAGCCTTTCCGCCATATGAGTTGCTAGTTGTAGTCATATGCAGATTTCCAAGCTCCAAACGGCTACAGGTGCCGTCCTATACACTGCGGGGCTGTACATTGCCTTGGAGTGTTGACCATAAACATACAAGCCTTACCGACATATGAGTTGCTAGTTGTAGTCATATGCAGATTTCCAAGCTCCAAACGGCTACAGGTGCCGACCTTTACACTGCGGGGTTGTACATTGCCTTGGATTGTTGACCATAAACATACAAGCCTTTCCACCATATGAGTTGCTAGTTGAATTCATATGGAAATTTCCAAGCTCCAAACGGCTACAGGTGCCGTCATATACACTGCGGGGTTGTACATTGCCTTGGAGTGTTGACCATAAACATAGAAGCCTTTCCGCCATATGAGTTGCTAGTTGTAGTCATATGCAGATTTCCAAGCTCCAAACGGCTACAGTAGTGCCATCCTATACAGTGTGGTGTTGTACATTGCCTTGGATTGTTGACCATAAACATACAAGCCTTTCCACCATATGAGTTGCTAGTTGTAGTCATATGTAGATTTCCAAACTCCAAACGGCTACAGGTGCCGCCCTATACACAGAGGGGTTGTACATTGCCTTGGAGTGTTGACCATAAACATACAAGCCTTTCCACCATATGAGTTGCTAGTTGTAGTCATATGCAGATTTCCAAGCTCCAAACGGCTATAGGTGCCGTCCTATACACAACGGGGTTGTACATTGCCTTGGAGTGTTGACCATAAACATAGAAGCCTTTCCGCCATATGAGTTGCTAGTTGTAGTCATATGCAGATTTCCAAGCTCCAAACGGCTACAGGTGCCGTCCTATACACAGCGGTGTTGTACATTTCCTTGGAGTGTTGACCATAAACATACAAACCTTTCTGCCATATGAGTAGCTAGTTGTAGTCATATGCAGATTTCCAAACTCCAAACGGCTACAGGTGCCGCCCTATACACAGAGGGGTTGTACATTGCCTTGGAGTGTTTACCATAAACATACAAGCCTTTTCGCCATATGAGTTTCTAGTTGTAGTCATATGCAGATTTCCAAGCTCCAAACGGCTACAGGTGCCGTCCTATACACAGCGGGGTTGTACATTTCCTTGGAGTGTTGACCATAAACATACAAGCCTTTCCTCCATGTGAGTTGCTAGTTGTAGTCATATGCAGATTTCCCAGCTCCGAGCGTCATAGTTGGTGGCCGTCCTATACACTGCGGGGTTGTACATTGCCTTGGAGTGTTGACCATAAACATACAAGCCTTTCCGCCATATGAGTTGCTAGTTGTAGTCATATGCAAGTTTCCCAGCTCTAAACGGCTACAGGTGCCGTCCTATACACTGCGGGGCTGTACATTGCCTTGGAGTGTTGACCATAATCATACAAGCCTTTCCGACATATGAGTTGCTAGTTGTAGTCATATGCAAGTTTCCCAGCTCCAAACGGCTACAGGTGTATAGCTACAGGAGAGGTGTTGAATTTGATTGGTTTCGATCATATATTGCTGGAAGAACACAGCTTCTTAAAGTGTCGTCTGTGGACAGCAATGGTTGTTGCCAAAATTATTTGTCTGGGTAGAAGAGTGATGAAACAGGGCGTACCACTGGGCTCAGTTTTAGGTCCTGTTTAATTCCTGTTATCCTATACTCTAATATAAGTAAGGTTTGCTTGCTTGCTTGCTTGCGACACAGATCTCAAAAACGGCTCCAACGATTTCCTTAAAATTTTGGAAATAACTTATTTCTGGGATAAAAATAAGTTCTAGACAGGCCTCATCCCCAGGAAAAATCAAATAATGTAAAAAAACTAAAATGAAAAGTTAAAAAAATAACATTGGGCTTATGGGGTTTCAAATCAAAACAAAATAATTGTCACAGCTGTTCATAATCAATCAGGGAACTGTCAAAGTAGTTGTTGTTTATACAACTGTCTCATGTTGTTTATAATTATTAACATGTGGTTTCCTGAGAGCAGAGATTAAAAGATTTGAGTGGAGATTACATATATAGAGTAGTGAAATAAATCAAAGGGACATTGAGCTATAAATAACAACTGGAGTACCTTAAAAATGTAGAAAAGAGGGAATTGAGTTATACAAATGTGGGGGAGTAATATATCAGCAGGGGAAAGTGGTGAGATATTACTCCAAGTCATCTAAACAAACTGACTGGCCTTCCCCCGAGCAAAGCTCGCCCCCTTAGGTACTTTATTAATGATCTCAGTAAGGTCCTAACGGATTCCAATGTTTGTGCGTATGCTGACGACATATGTATTATGTTTACCAACTCTTTCAGAGAGGGTCTGGAAATGGAAACATTCCTACAAAGCAACACTTTGCTAGACTGGCTGTGTCAGAATTATCTGAAAGCAAACTTCTCTAAAAAGAATATTCAAGGTAATTTGATTTAACCATAGCACTATTGCGTATTTACATACATTATACCCATAGCTTAGAGAGTGTAGGCTATATTAGAAAATGCCACCAATATTGTATTTAGCATTTTCGTGAAACTTGTGCGTTAAAAATATATTTTCAAAGACGTCAATTTTTTTTCGATTGTTAAATTATTTAAGGTTTTTATTTATTAAGTAGTGTTAATCTTAGCATTTGATAACACCTGACATAAAGTTCGTGTAACCTTCTAGATTAGGTCTGTTTTCAGAGTTTTCAGGTCGCACTAGTGCCTCTGAAATGACCTGTTGACTACTTCTTTAGCCAGAAACAACAGTTTAACGTGCCTTCCACAGCAAGATGACAGTCTTAGTTTAAAAAGACATATGGATTTTCGTCGGAAATTGAACCCGCGCCTTTTGGACGGTAGGCCAGTATTCAACCCACTCAGCTATGATTACTAACCTACCTGCTACATTACCAGACGTAGTAAATATTCAAAGCGTAACTCATGTGTAGATATTACTATGAAATACTTATTTCTCTTATTCATAATTTAAAAGTTATGAGGTAAATATTGATACACATAAGTAGGGATAAATGGAGAGTTCTGGCTCAGGAGGAGCCAGGAGGAGCGCCCCCCCCCCCCCCGGTACATCAATCAGGAGGAGCGCCCCCCCCCGTACATCAATCAGGAGGAGCCGCCCCCCCCCCGGTACATCAATCAGGAGGAGCCCCCCCCCCGACTCACACTACGCTATTAGCCTTTATGCCTAGGGGCCCGCACCGCGACCATGCCTTGGGACTTGGCGATAGACGACTCTCCCTCTTAGGCAATGATTATATATTTTTATATTTTTTTTTTGTTGATGCAAAGATAAACTGCATTTGTTCATCATTGTACCAACGGTTTTCTTTTTATATCTTTTTTTTTTTTTTTTTTTTTGTCATTTATTTTCATTTTTACAATATAATCTTAAAAACTATTTGGAGGATGCAGCTTCGGCAGACGCCCTCTCATCAGGTGTAGCAGCAGCAGCATCAGCAGCCATCCGCAAAGCATCGGCAGCTGCCTTCACCGCAATCTCCAGCTCCTCCTCCAGATCACTCACCGAGCGCCAATCCGCATCATGCTCAGCATACTCTTCCGGGCATTTGGGTTGACCACACCACTTCGTAAATGCATAACCATATGCATCAGTCAACTCCGATTGGATTGTTGCGATAGGACGATGTCGGTAGTATGCGTCCTCCACAAATTCCAATGTACGGACCAAATCAGCATCGGACATGGTCATGGCTCTGCTGTTATATCTGAACTGAAGCCCGAAGCGTCCGAGAGCGTGGTGAGGGTGGGAGAAACTAGTTTCCCACCCTGCGGGCGAGTATTAACAATAGACCCTTCTACAATAGGACAGCGGATGCGATTTATTTCATGAATGCAACAAAGGGTCCAAGGCCCTTTCACATGTCCATTGTAGGAGGGTAGTTTACAACCCAGCGGGCCATAAACAAGAGACCCTTCTCAGAATTTTCGGACAGCGGATGAGATTTATTGTCGGGCGTCATTCTCCAACAAAGGACTCTTTCAGTTAGATTCCTTTGAATTCGATTAGGGGAGGGTAGTTTACTACCCAGCAGGTGGTCACAAACAAGACACCATTCCACAATATGCCATTCGAAACGTAAGTCTTTGTCACATCCCCACCACCACCGCCAGAGCGCGTAATATCACACACACACACACATTCTGTCCAGACATCGCAATGGAAGAGGAACAAGTTTTGCCCGGGGACACGTACGAGGAATTTATTCAAAATTTCATCGATTTGATGCGTCGGGAAATAAGGCAGCAAAGACTGTGTATTAAGAGCATCACCATCAAAGGTGAAAAACCAATTGGCGAAGATAAAGTCACGATGTCGCGCGAGTTCAGTTGGAATCCGGACATTTTTTCAAGAATTTTCATTTTCATGGTGAACATGGTGAAAGCGGACTACACAACCATGGAAACAACGCTGCAGCACGATTCAACATGGTACGAGGAATAAGCAGCATCAACCAGACTCCAAGTCAACCAGACAACATAAAAGGCCTTCATCAAGGCCACCTAAGCTTTTCATGTTAGGGACTAGAAGGAAATATTCCTGAGATAGGAAGATTTCCCAATGTGGGAGTCCCCCCCCCCGAGGTCTCATCTGTGACACTTTTGCCCCCCCCCCCGAGGTCTCGTCTGTGACACTTCCCCCCCCCCCGACTCACACTACGCTATTAGCCTTTATGCCTAGGGGCCCGCACCGCGACCATGCCTTGGGACTTGGCGATAGACGACTCTCCCTCTTAGGCAATGATTATATATTTTTGTTTTATAACTGTTTCGACCTAGTTGGGTCTCATCAGATAGAGGCATGCTACACAGAGCAACTCTATTACAGTTTTTTGGATTTTTGTTTTTTAATTTTTTTTGTTTTTAAATTTTTTTTTTTTTTTGGGTCTTAACTAATATATACAATTAAATAACAAAGAAAATATTTACAAATAATTAAAATGTCAAAGAAAAATATTTACAAACAATTAAAGTGACTAAGAAAATATTTACAACAATACAATTAAAATGACAAAGAAAATATTTACAATTCGTCCGATGATGATGATAGTTCGATGATTTCACCATCATCAGCACCGGACCCAACACCGTCATCATCGGCGCTGGACTCATCATCCTCAGCGCCGGACACCTCGTCATCCGCGACATCTTCGTACATCACCACGCCGACGGCGTCCCACTCCACGAATTCGCCGGCCGCCTCATTCCACCGGTATGCAGGCGGGGCGGGTCCCTCGTCGAGCAGGACCTCGGGCTCCTCCTCCTCGGGCTCCGCAGCAGGCGCCGCGCGCGCCACCCCGACGATGTATGCCGTAGGGCGAGGAGGCCTCTCCTCCCACACCCGCCGCCGGAACACAGGTGTTGGGTCAGGTGCTGAGGTGACCTCAGACCACCTCACCGGGCTCGTGGCAGAGTCGCGGCTCGACGCTGCGGTGACGGCACCCCACATGGCCGGGCTCGTTGCGGAGTCGCGGCTCGGCGCTGCGGTGGCGTCATCCCACATGACCGGGCTCGTGTTGGAGTCGCGCGTCGGTGGCTGATGAACCTGCGCAGGGTCCAGCGGCTCAGGCGACTGTGGGGGGCGACGAGCAGCCATCTCGAAGAGTCTGCGCTTGTGTAGAGCACGCAGCGCAGCGATGCTGGTGCTCGGTTGCGGCTCCAACGACTGAGGTTGAGGTGACGTTGCCAACATCCTGACCTCAGGCGGTGGTGATGCGCCACACCGCTGCCTCCGCGCAGGATGTAGCACCTCGGCATCCTCCGGAGAGCGTGAACGCCGCTGCCTCAGGTGCTGCGACTGAGGGCAGGATATTTTAACATGTCTGTCCAAATGACTCTGCCTCTTGAAGGTTTTTGCACAACCGAGACAGGTCACCAACGCACCTAGCCGATGCACCTCACACAAATGTCTCGTGAGGTGCTCAGCGCGGTAAAACACACGAGCGCAACTTTCACACGAGTATCCGTCCATATCGAACCGGAGCTGGATTCTAACTGAGGATGTGTGCTGTGCAGAGTTCGCATGTGAAGGTTAAAAGCTTTAGACTCGAAAAACAGAAGGGCAGGTTGTGAATGCTAGTTTCTCTGAATAGCTAGAAATTTGTATTATTGTGCCATTGTGTAGCCCGAGACCGAAGGGAGGGTGGTTCTAGGAAGAATCACTTAACGTCGGACCCGAGCAACAAAGGGCAGGTGTAAATCCTAGTTTCTCGGAAAAGATAGAAATGAACTTGCAAGTAGGGTGCATTGGCCGATTCCGGAGGTTTCTGTTCCATTCATGTTCAAACAGTCAAAGTGCCACGCCAAATAGAAATGGTACAATAAAAATGTTAACACCCCCCCCCAAGTGTCAGACGAAACCTCGGGGGGGGGGCAAAAGTGTCGCAGACGAGACCTCGGGGGGGGGGTTAACATTTTTTTTAAACTAGGCCATGTGGGTACTCTGGTGACTCGACTCGACGAGACGAACAACAAAATGAAAATATTATTGCAATCGCACAAACGGTGTGGGAGTTATGGTGAAAAATCTGTTTGGAGAGTCGATTCGAGGGTCATCGCTAGTTTGCTGATCTGATTTTGCTTTTACGACGAATTCATAACTGTTTCGACCTAGTTGGGTCTCATCAGATGGAGGCAGACTACGCAGAGTCACTCCATTACAGTTTTTTTTTTTTTTTTTTTTTTTTTTTTTTGTTTTATATTTTTTTGTGTTTTAAATTATATTTTCTCGATTTACATCCTCTTCGTCTGTAGTAGCGCCGTTTCTCCATTCAATATTAAATTAATTAATCGCTCCTGTATCATTCCCAATGCTTCCTGGTGCCAGATGTTAACCACATGCTTCTTCGGCAGCAGATGTGGAGCACTGACGCCATCCTCCACGACCATGAAGCCGAAACGTACTGCATACTCCTGGTTCATCTCCAACTTCGTACGCAGCACGTTCATGTGGGCGTTGACAGATTCGACAGTGTTCAAGCGGTATGCCATGATGTTGCTTCAACGACGTATCGGGTGGAAATGATCTGGACGCTACGAGCGAGGGTGTCGGTGGTGGGGTGTTGAGTATTTGTGTGGACGATGTGAAACTCTCCGAGGGTGGGAACGGCCCAAAACCATTATTCTCTATATTGGCCTAGACGAATAAAAGCTTTTAGCAAGTCTATAGCATGGCAGACCCCTGTAGGGAGGGTTCTACGCACGCTAACAATGGGGATGTCTAAGGCGCCGAACAACAAAGACTCGATTCTTGGAAGGACCAAGCATAAATTTTCTACAAATCTTTGTTTGGATTGCTTATTGTGTGCCGTTCGTTGGCATATGTTGAAGGTAATTCCCAGGTGATTGATACATGACCTAGTTTAAATGTACCCCCCCCCCCAAAGGGTCATCTGGGGGGGGCAAAAGTGTCACAGACGAAACTTCCGGGGGGGGGGGGATCAACATTTTTTAAACTAGGTCATGTGGGTACTCTGGCGACTCGGCTCGACGAGACGAACAACAAAATGAAAACATTATTGCAATCGCACCACCGGTGTGGGAGTTATGGTGAAAAATCTGTTTCGAGAGTAGTTTTGAGGGTAGACGCTAGTTCGCTGATGACGTCTGACGCTAACAGCGCGTCGATCAGCTCATTCGTCAGTATGTCGGGTGATTCGACCGAAGCGAGAAGAGTAGTCACCGCTTCTTTGCTCAAGTTACGCTATCTCAAACGACGCAGTTTGCGCGATAGACTCTCAATCAAGAGTGTGTTGGATCGAGGTAGGGACGAAGTTTTTGAGCTTGCATTTCATAAGAAAAGACCTTGTAATGAAGAAAACAGAGATGGTGAACTGCACATCAAAGAATATAACTATGAAGTCATCAAAGAAGAAGACGGTTAAATTTAACGAGGTGCAAAATAGACGTTATACATACGAGCCCTGCGAGGATGTGCAAGAGTTGACTTGGACGCAAATTGCAATTGACGAAATGCGATTTCGTAGGCCGTTGGTGTGTATGTTGGAGGAGAAAATGAAACACCTTGTCTGTTGCGACAAGACGTGTCACGAGACGTGCGTCACGCAGTTTACTTCAAGCGGACTATACGACGCATCTCGTCAGTAGTGTGAGAGCACTCAAGCGGCGCGGACGTGACCATGGATGCTTTCAGCGCAGCGGATGATTATATCAAATCGTTTATTGGTGAGATCGAAATGATGAACGACGACGCAGTTGCGACATCACCACCGACTCCACCAACGACATCGGTCAGGCCCAAAACAACATCAAGCAAGAAGAGAAAGAGTCCGTCTTCTATCGATTTGGAAACCCAGAAACCGGGGTGGGTGACGAAACCCGCTATGGATTGCCCCATAGTGTCGTGGGTGGATAATGGAAACGTGTTTGCGGTTCAGAATCCTGCAAACACCGGCAGGTCTTTACTAAAAATGTATCTGTACGACGGGAAAGAAATTATCTATATGTGCGGATTATTTCCGGACAATAACAGTGGTGAGTACGCGAGTGTTGTGGACTTGATCAATAAACTGGAAAACTTGTGGGTTGACAAAGCGACCGATGTTCCAAAAATCTTAGGTTTGACTCAAACTGTATAGCACCGAGTCATAACGATTGCACATCACCAGTGCAGAAAAAGCATGTAAAAGGTTCCCACCAAAAACGCTAGAACCTAACATTTCACAAGAACCAAGTTCCGAGATATGATTGGCGACCTGCGTGAAGAATGCACCTACCCGGTCCGATCGTTGGAGAGAGTCGACACACCGTTTGGCGAGACGGTAGTTGCAATCTTGGAGGGTCAAGTCGGAGAATCCTTGAGCTGTAACGATGACAAACGTTACATCCTTCCGGACGGTGTAAATACACTACCATGGGGGCATATTGACATCCCACCCCAGCCCGAAGACATCCCTCAAGACGATGAAGAGGCGGAGGATGAGGAGTGTTGAGTGGTTGTTGCATATTACCAAAGACCCTGACTTGTAAATTATTTTGAGAAATCTAGTCATTAGTTTGTATCGAGTCTCGTAAAACTTAGAAATGTGATCCTTTTTTCTAGTAATTAGTTTGTGTCTAGTCTCGTTTTTGCTAGACAATCTCAAATGTTCAGGAGTACATACTCGATGTAAAATATATTTAAAGTGTGTAAATAAATAGCCAAATTGTTCGTATATACATTCGTCTTTTTTTTTTCTCCCCTCACATAGTCTTAAGATACAAAAGTAAAAAAAAAAAAAATTATTCAGGAATATGTTAATTCATATAAACCAGGTTCAGATATGAATGTTACTTTACAATCATTGTATGATAGGTCTGTCCCATTTTGGGGCAGGCCTATAATTGTACGTTAGGTCTACCCCACTTTGGAGTAGACCTATGAGACCTCAGGTGGTTGACAACTGTTGTTCAATTGGTTTAATTACCAGGGGGGAGATTTCCGCTCCCCCTAACACACAATGGGTTAGGGGGAGATTTTCGCTCCCCCATACTACAGGAATTGATGAAGACTAGAATGCACCTGCTAATGTCATTGTAGGATAGATCTGCCCCACTTTGGGGTAAAGGAGGAGAGGATGGGAAATAATAAGAATATTTCTTTTTTATTCTGAGTACACAACTAGTTTATTGAGAAAAAAAATGCAAAATTTCAAAATTCAATTGGTATACATTTGTGCAAAGAGTCTTCTGATCAGTGCGTCGTTGTGACCAGTAGATGAGTGTTCAAAGAGCTGCACAAAGTCCTTCATCTTCATGCCGTAGTGGGTGCGACAGTACAGGAATACAAGGCAGTATTGACCGCAGACCAGAGTGTTGTCGCTTTGAATGCGATGCTCGTTGTACAGGTAACGACGAGCGTTGCGTCTCAGGAATCCTTGGTAGAATTGAAGATGTGGCGGTTGACCGTAGCTGTCAAAGAATTCAATTATTCCTCCTCCTTTGTTAAGGTAGAAAGCGGCCCAGTGAGTTCCGTCTTCATTGTGTGGATCAGTGTTCACAATCATAGCAGTAGATGGTGAGATGTAATGGGGCAATCGATCCGCAGCGTAGACACCAACATTCTGTACGGGCAGTTTAGCCATACACTTTTGTATCTCTAAGGTATTCATTCTACTGTGTCGATGCCACAGTCAGTAGTAGGAGTAGTACTAGTAGCAAAACAAAAGCAGGAACTGGTATCACTCCCACCATCGTCAGCGTCATCATCAGCGTCATCGATATTTGTACTTAGATGTAACCAACCGCACAATGTGATGCAATTGGTTAGAGCGCATCGTGTGTGAACTGTTCTGTGATGGCGACATCGCACTGCGTTTGTTGATAGTATACTGTTGATTGATGATAGTGATCCGCAGCCAATATCGTTGATATCGATGACATTAGTAGTACAGTGATCCGTGATGAAATTGTATCGTACAAACTCTTTTTTCTCAGCACCTTTGACATAGACAATCGGTCGTTTGGCGATACATGCACGTAACTTTTCCGATCCCTATTCTTGTTTCAGTCTCAATATGCATTATGGCGTACGTGCCAGATGGTACTAACAACGCTTGAAATAAACTGCACACATGTGTTGCGATACATCCAAACACAACAAGTTAGATACATCATTCTAACATTCAGCATCAATTGAAATGTTATGCGTGGTATCATTTCATCTGGTGTAATTTGAGGGAATAACTCGACTACGAACCTTTATCGTATGTTAGTTCATTAACAACGTAACTTGTACATTGACGCATCGATCACTTTTCATGCTTAAGTCACAATGTGCATTATGTTGTATGTGACGACTGGTAATAGCAATGCTTGAAGTAAACTGAGCACATGTGTTGCGTTACGTCTTGTCACAGCAGGTTATATTGCTCATTTCCCCATTCAACATCAATTACAATTGTATGCGTAATCACATTTCACCGGTTGTAATTCAAGTCCGCGTTAACTGTTGTACATCCTCACGCGGTTCGTAAGTGTAACGAGTATTTAGTTTTACATTAAACTTCTCGTATGTCAATCCCAAGTATTCGGTGTTTCAAGAAGTTTGCCTTTCCCTCAAGAATTGTCACTAGCATTATAACATACTCGTTTAATAACCAGATCGCACTTTTAATATTTTTGTATATCGATAAAAATTCCAAGTAATCGAGGTTTGAAAAAGTTCGCACATTGATACAAAAAAAAAAAAAAAAAAAAAAAAAAAATCCTAGTAAACGATGTTTGAAGACGTTTGAGTTTTCACCATCACACAAGTTCCAATCTTGAGTAATGTCAACCCAAGAAAATGAAAGCTAACAGCATCACGTAGTTGTGTTAAGTTACGATAGGTATAGTTAGGTTTATTAAGACTGTTTCCAGTTAGAAAGGGGAAACATGGAGAGACTTATCTCATCGTTAGGTTACGATATCCAGTGTAAAGTTAGGTCCCTGCATAGAAATAGGAAACGTGGGCAGTTGTATCTCATCCTTAGGTTATGTTATGCTCTGTTAAGTTAGGTTTGTGCTTATAGATAGAAAACATTGTCAGGAGTATCTCGTCGTTAGGTTAAGTCATGCTCTGTTAAGTTAGGTTTGTTGTTGATTATAAAAAAAAAAAATCTGTGCCTCAATGTCGGCGCGCGCATTATGACTATACCCATTTAAATTGCGCGCGCCGACATTGAGTCACAGATTTTTTTTTTTTTTTATAATCAACAACAAACCTAACTTAACAGAGCATGACTTAACCTAACGACGAGATACTCCTGACAATGTTTTCTATCTATAAGCACAAACCTAACTTAACAGAGCATAACATAACCTAAGGATGAGATACAACTGCCCACGTTTCCTATTTCTATGCAGGGACCTAACTTTACACTGGATATCGTAACCTAACGATGAGATAAGTCTCTCCATGTTTCCCCTTTCTAACTGGAAACAGTCTTAATAAACCTAACTATACCTATCGTAACTTAACACAACTACGTGATGCTGTTAGCTTTCATTTTCTTGGGTTGACATTACTTAAGATTGGAACTTGTGTGATGGTGAAAACTCAAACGTCTTCAAACATCGTTTACTAGGATTTTTTTTTTTTTTTTTTTTTTTTTTTTTTTTTTTGTATCAATGTGCGAACTTTTTCAAACCTCGATTACTTGGAATTTTTATCGATATACAAAAATATTAAAAGTGCGATATGGTTATTAAACGAGTATGTTATAATGCTAGTGACAATTCTTGAGGGAAAGGCAAACTTCTTGAAACACCGAATACTTGGGATTGACATACGAGAAGTTTAATGTAAAACTAAATACTCGTTACACTTACGAACCGCGTGAGGATGTACAACAGTTAACGCGGACTTGAATTACAACCGGTGAAATGTGATTACGCATACAATTGTAATTGATGTTGAATGGGGAAATGAGCAATATAACCTGCTGTGACAAGACGTAACGCAACACATGTGCTCAGTTTACTTCAAGCATTGCTATTACCAGTCGTCACATACAACATAATGCACATTGTGACTTAAGCATGAAAAGTGATCGATGCGTCAATGTACAAGTTACGTTGTTAATGAACTAACATACGATAAAGGTTCGTAGTCGAGTTATTCCCTCAAATTACACCAGATGAAATGATACCACGCATAACATTTCAATTGATGCTGAATGTTAGAATGATGTATCTAACTTGTTGTGTTTGGATGTATCGCAACACATGTGTGCAGTTTATTTCAAGCGTTGTTAGTACCATCTGGCACGTACGCCATAATGCATATTGAGACTGAAACAAGAATAGGGATCGGAAAAGTTACGTGCATGTATCGCCAAACGACCGATTGTCTATGTCAAAGGTGCTGAGAAAAAAGAGTTTGTACGATACAATTTCATCACGGATCACTGTACTACTAATGTCATCGATATCAACGATATTGGCTGCGGATCACTATCATCAATCAACAGTATACTATCAACAAACGCAGTGCGATGTCGCCATCACAGAACAGTTCACACACGATGCGCTCTAACCAATTGCATCACATTGTGCGGTTGGTTACATCTAAGTACAAATATCGATGACGCTGATGATGACGCTGACGATGGTGGGAGTGATACCAGTTCCTGCTTTTGTTTTGCTACTAGTACTACTCCTACTACTGACTGTGGCATCGACACAGTAGAATGAATACCTTAGAGATACAAAAGTGTATGGCTAAACTGCCCGTACAGAATGTTGGTGTCTACGCTGCGGATCGATTGCCCCATTACATCTCACCATCTACTGCTATGATTGTGAACACTGATCCACACAATGAAGACGGAACTCACTGGGCCGCTTTCTACCTTAACAAAGGAGGAGGAATAATTGAATTCTTTGACAGCTACGGTCAACCGCCACATCTTCAATTCTACCAAGGATTCCTGAGACGCAACGCTCGTCGTTACCTGTACAACGAGCATCGCATTCAAAGCGACAACACTCTGGTCTGCGGTCAATACTGCCTTGTATTCCTGTACTGTCGCACCCACTACGGCATGAAGATGAAGGACTTTGTGCAGCTCTTTGAACACTCATCTACTGGTCACAACGACGCACTGATCAGAAGACTCTTTGCACAAATGTATACCAATTGAATTTTGAAATTTTGCATTTTTTTTCTCAATAAACTAGTTGTGTACTCAGAATAAAAAAGAAATATTCTTATTATTTCCCATCCTCTCCTCCTTTACCCCAAAGTGGGGCAGATCTATCCTACAATGACATTAGCAGGTGCATTCTAGTCTTCATCAATTCCTGTAGTATGGGGGAGCGAAAATCTCCCCCTAACCCATTGTGTGTTAGGGGGAGCGGAAATCTCCCCCCTGGTAATTAAACCAATTGAACAACAGTTGTCAACCACCTGAGGTCTCATAGGTCTACTCCAAAGTGGGGTAGACCTAACGTACAATTATAGGCCTGCCCCAAAATGGGACAGACCTATCATACAATGATTGTAAAGTAACATTCATATCTGAACCTGGTTTATATGAATTAACATATTCCTGAATAATTTTTTTTTTTTTTACTTTTGTATCTTAAGACTATGTGAGGGGAGAAAAAAAAAAGACGAATGTATATACGAACAATTTGGCTATTTATTTACACACTTTAAATATATTTTACATCGAGTATGTACTCCTGAACATTTGAGATTGTCTAGCAAAAACGAGACTAGACACAAACTAATTACTAGAAAAAAGGATCACATTTCTAAGTTTTACGAGACTCGATACAAACTAATGACTAGATTTCTCAAAATAATTTACAAGTCAGGGTCTTTGGTAATATGCAACAACCACTCAACACTCCTCATCCTCCGCCTCTTCATCGTCTTGAGGGATGTCTTCGGGCTGGGGTGGGATGTCAATATGCCCCCATGGTAGTGTATTTACACCGTCCGGAAGGATGTAACGTTTGTCATCGTTACAGCTCAAGGATTCTCCGACTTGACCCTCCAAGATTGCAACTACCGTCTCGCCAAACGGTGTGTCGACTCTCTCCAACGATCGGACCGGGTAGGTGCATTCTTCACGCAGGTCGCCAATCATATCTCGGAACTTGGTTCTTGTGAAATGTTAGGTTCTAGCGTTTTTGGTGGGAACCTTTTACATGCTTTTTCTGCACTGGTGATGTGCAATCGTTATGACTCGGTGCTATACAGTTTGAGTCAAACCTACGATTTTTGGAACATCGGTCGCTTTGTCAACCCACAAGTTTTCCAGTTTATTGATCAAGTCCACAACACTCGCGTACTCACCACTGTTATTGTCCGGAAATAATCCGCACATATAGATAATTTCTTTCCCGTCGTACAGATACATTTTTAGTAAAGACCTGCCGGTGTTTGCAGGATTCTGAACCGCAAACACGTTTCCATTATCCACCCACGACACTATGGGGCAATCCATAGCGGGTTTCGTCACCCACCCCGGTTTCTGGGTTTCCAAATCGATAGAAGACGGACTCTTTCTCTTCTTGCTTGATGTTGTTTTGGGCCTGACCGATGTCGTTGGTGGAGTCGGTGGTGATGTCGCAACTGCGTCGTCGTTCATCATTTCGATCTCACCAATAAACGATTTGATATAATCATCCGCTGCGCTGAAAGCATCCATGGTCACGTCCGCGCCGCTTGAGTGCTCTCACACTACTGACGAGATGCGTCGTATAGTCCGCTTGAAGTAAACTGCGTGACGCACGTCTCGTGACACGTCTTGTCGCAACAGACAAGGTGTTTCATTTTCTCCTCCAACATACACACCAACGGCCTACGAAATCGCATTTCGTCAATTGCAATTTGCGTCCAAGTCAACTCTTGCACATCCTCGCAGGGCTCGTATGTATAACGTCTATTTTGCACCTCGTTAAATTTAACCGTCTTCTTCTTTGATGACTTCATAGTTATATTCTTTGATGTGCAGTTCACCATCTCTGTTTTCTTCATTACAAGGTCTTTTCTTATGAAATGCAAGCTCAAAAACTTCGTCCCTACCTCGATCCAACACACTCTTGATTGAGAGTCTATCGCGCAAACTGCGTCGTTTGAGATAGCGTAACTTGAGCAAAGAAGCGGTGACTACTCTTCTCGCTTCGGTCGAATCACCCGACATACTGACGAATGAGCTGATCGACGCGCTGTTAGCGTCAGACGTCATCAGCGAACTAGCGTCTACCCTCAAAACTACTCTCGAAACAGATTTTTCACCATAACTCCCACACCGGTGGTGCGATTGCAATAATGTTTTCATTTTGTTGTTCGTCTCGTCGAGCCGAGTCGCCAGAGTACCCACATGACCTAGTTTAAAAAATGTTGATCCCCCCCCCCCGGAAGTTTCGTCTGTGACACTTTTGCCCCCCCCCCCAGATGACCCTTTGGGGGGGGGGGGGTACATTTAAACTAGGTCATGTATCAATCACCTGGGAATTACCTTCAACATATGCCAACGAACGGCACACAATAAGCAATCCAAACAAAGATTTGTAGAAAATTTATGCTTGGTCCTTCCAAGAATCGAGTCTTTGTTGTTCGGCGCCTTAGACATCCCCATTGTTAGCGTGCGTAGAACCCTCCCTACAGGGGTCTGCCATGCTATAGACTTGCTAAAAGCTTTTATTCGTCTAGGCCAATATAGAGAATAATGGTTTTGGGCCGTTCCCACCCTCGGAGAGTTTCACATCGTCCACACAAATACTCAACACCCCACCACCGACACCCTCGCTCGTAGCGTCCAGATCATTTCCACCCGATACGTCGTTGAAGCAACATCATGGCATACCGCTTGAACACTGTCGAATCTGTCAACGCCCACATGAACGTGCTGCGTACGAAGTTGGAGATGAACCAGGAGTATGCAGTACGTTTCGGCTTCATGGTCGTGGAGGATGGCGTCAGTGCTCCACATCTGCTGCCGAAGAAGCATGTGGTTAACATCTGGCACCAGGAAGCATTGGGAATGATACAGGAGCGATTAATTAATTTAATATTGAATGGAGAAACGGCGCTACTACAGACGAAGAGGATGTAAATCGAGAAAATATAATTTAAAACACAAAAAAAATATAAAACAAAAAAAAAAAAAAAAAAAAAAAAAAAAAACTGTAATGGAGTGACTCTGCGTAGTCTGCCTCCATCTGATGAGACCCAACTAGGTCGAAACAGTTATGAATTCGTCGTAAAAGCAAAATCAGATCAGCAAACTAGCGATGACCCTCGAATCGACTCTCCAAACAGATTTTTCACCATAACTCCCACACCGTTTGTGCGATTGCAATAATATTTTCATTTTGTTGTTCGTCTCGTCTCGTCGAGTCACCAGAGTACCCACATGGCCTAGTTTAAAAAAAAATGTTAACCCCCCCCCCCCCCGAGGTCTCGTCTGCGACACTTTTGCCCCCCCCCGAGGTTTCGTCTGACACTTGGGGGGGGGGTGTTAACATTTTTATTGTACCATTTCTATTTGGCGTGGCACTTTGACTGTTTGAACATGAATGGAACAGAAACCTCCGGAATCGGCCAATGCACCCTACTTGCAAGTTCATTTCTATCTTTTCCGAGAAACTAGGATTTACACCTGCCCTTTGTTGCTCGGGTCCGACGTTAAGTGATTCTTCCTAGAACCACCCTCCCTTCGGTCTCGGGCTACACAATGGCACAATAATACAAATTTCTAGCTATTCAGAGAAACTAGCATTCACAACCTGCCCTTCTGTTGTTCGAGTCTAAAGCTTTTAACCTTCACATGCGAACTCTGCACAGCACACATCCTCAGTTAGAATCCAGCTCCGGTTCGATATGGACGGATACTCGTGTGAAAGTTGCGCTCGTGTGTTTTACCGCGCTGAGCACCTCACGAGACATTTGTGTGAGGTGCATCGGCTAGGTGCGTTGGTGACCTGTCTCGGTTGTGCAAAAACCTTCAAGAGGCAGAGTCATTTGGACAGACATGTTAAAATATCCTGCCCTCAGTCGCAGCACCTGAGGCAGCGGCGTTCACGCTCTCCGGAGGATGCCGAGGTGCTACATCCTGCGCGGAGGCAGCGGTGTGGCGCATCACCACCGCCTGAGGTCAGGATGTTGGCAACGTCACCTCAACCTCAGTCGTTGGAGCCGCAACCGAGCACCAGCATCGCTGCGCTGCGTGCTCTACACAAGCGCAGACTCTTCGAGATGGCTGCTCGTCGCCCCCCACAGTCGCCTGAGCCGCTGGACCCTGCGCAGGTTCATCAGCCACCGACGCGCGACTCCAACACGAGCCCGGTCATGTGGGATGACGCCGCCGCAGCGCCGAGCCGCGACTCCGCAACGAGCCCGGCCATGTGGGGTGCCGTCACCGCAGCGTCGAGCCGCGACTCTGCCACGAGCCCGGTGAGGTGGTCTGAGGTCACCTCAGCACCTGACCCAACACCTGTGTTCCGGCGGCGGGTGTGGGAGGAGAGGCCTCCTCGCCCTACGGCATACATCGTCGGGGTGGCGCGCGCGGCGCCTGCTGCGGAGCCCGAGGAGGAGGAGCCCGAGGTCCTGCTCGACGAGGGACCCGCCCCGCCTGCATACCGGTGGAATGAGGCGGCCGGCGAATTCGTGGAGTGGGACGCCGTCGGCGTGGTGATGTACGAAGATGTCGCGGATGACGAGGTGTCCGGCGCTGAGGATGATGAGTCCAGCGCCGATGATGACGGTGTTGGGTCCGGTGCTGATGATGGTGAAATCATCGAACTATCATCATCATCGGACGAATTGTAAATATTTTCTTTGTCATTTTAATTGTATTGTTGTAAATATTTTCTTAGTCACTTTAATTGTTTGTAAATATTTTTCTTTGACATTTTAATTATTTGTAAATATTTTCTTTGTTATTTAATTGTATATATTAGTTAAGACCCAAAAAAAAAAAAAAATTTAAAAACAAAAAAAATTAAAAAACAAAAATCCAAAAAACTGTAATAGAGTTGCTCTGTGTAGCATGCCTCTATCTGATGAGACCCAACTAGGTCGAAACAGTTATAAAACAAAAATATATAATCATTGCCTAAGAGGGAGAGTCGTCTATCGCCAAGTCCCAAGGCATGGTCGCGGTGCGGGCCCCTAGGCATAAAGGCTAATAGCGTAGTGTGAGTCGGGGGGGGGGGAAGTGTCACAGACGAGACCTCGGGGGGGGGGGGCAAAAGTGTCACAGATGAGACCTCGGGGGGGGGGACTCCCACATTGGGAAATCTTCCTATCTCAGGAATATTTCCTTCTAGTCCCTAACATGAAAAGCTTAGGTGGCCTTGATGAAGGCCTTTTATGTTGTCTGGTTGACTTGGAGTCTGGTTGATGCTGCTTATTCCTCGTACCATGTTGAATCGTGCTGCAGCGTTGTTTCCATGGTTGTGTAGTCCGCTTTCACCATGTTCACCATGAAAATGAAAATTCTTGAAAAAATGTCCGGATTCCAACTGAACTCGCGCGACATCGTGACTTTATCTTCGCCAATTGGTTTTTCACCTTTGATGGTGATGCTCTTAATACACAGTCTTTGCTGCCTTATTTCCCGACGCATCAAATCGATGAAATTTTGAATAAATTCCTCGTACGTGTCCCCGGGCAAAACTTGTTCCTCTTCCATTGCGATGTCTGGACAGAATGTGTGTGTGTGTGTGATATTACGCGCTCTGGCGGTGGTGGTGGGGATGTGACAAAGACTTACGTTTCGAATGGCATATTGTGGAATGGTGTCTTGTTTGTGACCACCTGCTGGGTAGTAAACTACCCTCCCCTAATCGAATTCAAAGGAATCTAACTGAAAGAGTCCTTTGTTGGAGAATGACGCCCGACAATAAATCTCATCCGCTGTCCGAAAATTCTGAGAAGGGTCTCTTGTTTATGGCCCGCTGGGTTGTAAACTACCCTCCTACAATGGACATGTGAAAGGGCCTTGGACCCTTTGTTGCATTCATGAAATAAATCGCATCCGCTGTCCTATTGTAGAAGGGTCTATTGTTAATACTCGCCCGCAGGGTGGGAAACTAGTTTCTCCCACCCTCACCACGCTCTCGGACGCTTCGGGCTTCAGTTCAGATATAACAGCAGAGCCATGACCATGTCCGATGCTGATTTGGTCCGTACATTGGAATTTGTGGAGGACGCATACTACCGACATCGTCCTATCGCAACAATCCAATCGGAGTTGACTGATGCATATGGTTATGCATTTACGAAGTGGTGTGGTCAACCCAAATGCCCGGAAGAGTATGCTGAGCATGATGCGGATTGGCGCTCGGTGAGTGATCTGGAGGAGGAGCTGGAGATTGCGGTGAAGGCAGCTGCCGATGCTTTGCGGATGGCTGCTGATGCTGCTGCTGCTACACCTGATGAGAGGGCGTCTGCCGAAGCTGCATCCTCCAAATAGTTTTTAAGATTATATTGTAAAAATGAAAATAAATGACAAAAAAAAAAAAAAAAAAAAAAAGATATAAAAAGAAAACCGTTGGTACAATGATGAACAAATGCAGTTTATCTTTGCATCAACAACAAAAAAATATAAAAATATATAATCATTGCCTAAGAGGGAGAGTCGTCTATCGCCAAGTCCCAAGGCATGGTCGCGGTGCGGGCCCCTAGGCATAAAGGCTAATAGCGTAGTGTGAGTCGGGGGGGGGGGCTCCTCCTGATTGATGTACCGGGGGGGGGGCGGCTCCTCCTGATTGATGTACGGGGGGGGGCGCTCCTCCTGATTGATGTACCGGGGGGGGGGGCGCTCCTCCTGGCTCCTCCTGAGCCAGAACACTCCATTTATCCCTACTCACATAGCCATTAAATCTCGGTAAAGGTCTTATGAATGGTATTCGTCCTATTCAGGATAAAATCAGTTTTACAACTCTGGCAAGTATTCATTGCAGACATTATTCACGGAAATCAATGCTCCAAAAAGAAAAGAAAACTGACATTTCATCTACATAATAATACTCGGGTAAAGACCTTTGAAATAGCTGGTGGGTGGAATTATCATTTAGATAGTTTTTTGGCATGTAGATCAACTTTATTTCAATACTGAATTATTTTGTTACAAACATTTCAACAATGAAGTAACTAGTCCCACTATTTCCAAACTAAACGTGTTTGAACGATTTTTGAAACTGCTCTATACTTTGAATCATGAGCCATTTCGAAAATATTCTGTGATTAAAGCCCTTTCAATCATTAAATTGAAAAATGTCGGTAGTCACTGGCTAGGTCACTTAGGTTAACGTAGGTGATAAACTGCCTAAAATTATTAGTTACATTGATATTCTAGATAAATAATCGAGTTCAAGAAATATGTAAAAGGCAAAAACATTTTTATTAATTTGCAGGGACTAGGCCCTATGGTCTTTTAGATCCCTTATTCCAACCCAAACATTTGTATAGCCAATTAAATAAATAAAGTATATTACATATATAGATATAAATAAAAAATTGAATCATGTTTTTAGTGTATTGTCAAGACAATATAGATCAAAACCACACTTTTTAATCAGGATTTCAAGCCTCATTAGCAAACTGAAGTCACAGCAAAATATTAAAACTAGTTAAAGCTTCACAAACACATTACAACGAACTGCTCATAACGTTCTAGGTTCAGTAATGGTTAACGATTAACGATTAACGATTAACGATTTTGGCGTGATTTTCCCAGTGTTGTAACGTATAACTACACTAGGATTGTGGCTCGAGTTGCTCACAGTGCTGTCCTGTATGGCTACGCTTGGATTTTGGGGCAATTTTCTCACAGTTTTGAATGTTATAGGCTACTCTAAGTTCGTGGTGTGATTTGCTCACAGTGTGGTCATATATAACTACACTATAATTTTGGCAAGATTTGCTTAACGTGTTTTACTATTTGACTGCACTACGATAAAAACTTTAGGTTTAACAATAATAAGCTAACTCATTGAAATACATATAGCAGTATATAATTGCATCTGAATAAAACATATTTGGTATTTTACTGATTAGAACAAAAAATAAAATCCGTCTACAATCCTCGTTGAGTTTTTCTCTTTTAAATTAAGTATATGCGTTGCTATTAAATGAAAAAAATTAAACATCATTACGATATACTTAATATAAATCGAAAGATCCTTGCTCAGTTTTAACAATAAGATTAGCAATTTATAAATATACAGTTCACAAATCATTTGCTATGATTATAATAAAATTCACAGCTAAACACTAAAATGCTAAACTTAATGTTTACACTTACAAGAGTATACCATACACTTCTGTTTATGAACTTTATACTAGCTGAAACTCTCTCTGGAGAACGGAGTATACATTAATAGAGTTAGAAGTTTAAAGGAATTCCAAGATAAAAGTTGTGTGGGTAACCTTTATTTATTGCCTTTGCAAACTTAAAGCTGTAAATTTTCCAGTTATGTTACCCACTACGAATTTTAAGACAAGACGACATTGTTTTAATTAGAAAATATCCTTTGTATTTAATTAACAATCTAACCAAATGCTTGTGACGCATTTGTGGTCACCCTTTTAAACGAATTCTAGTAAGAAGCATATCTTTATATTTAATTAGATCAAATAAAATTAGTGTCATTAGGAGTAACATTGGAACTTTGAAGGTTTACGGGGCCTGGGAGAATTTCGCAAAACTATTCAAATGAACACCAATGACAAAAGAGGAATGAATATGCAAAATGAAATCTGTAGGATACATAACTGTGGACAGCCTGTAAGTGGTTTATGGATTTTATATATTTAGACTAAAACACACAACTTCATATAAATGTACCTAATGTTCTTCATCCGAGTCGGTACCGATATTTTCATCTTAGGATGTATAAAGGCTATTTAGAGTGGTCGCAAAATCTAGTTTCAAGTCGAATAAACAAAATCTGACATTCAATGAAATGTTTAACCTTTATGCTAACACAATTTTATAACTACGTAAAATCCTGAACCGTTAAGTTTAAAACATGCTTTTATTTTAAGCATTATCATTAAGGAATAACTTTGCACTGGTAAATTTGCTCAATTATGTTTCTAATTCCTATGTCCAATTGAAGTTAGAATTCTTGTTTGCCATTGCCTGAAAATATTCCTTTAATGTGGAATATGGGGTTACTAAAGAGTAGGTTTTTTAAACATGTTTCTGTATATGAATTATATTAAAACTATGTTCCTGTAGAAAACTAATAATATTCAAAGTTTGGAAAGAATTGCATAACACTAGCTACAAAAGAGTAGCTGAATCAGACAAACCAGAACATACAAGAACCAATAATCAATTTACCTGTGGCCAGACAACTTTGCTTTCAGACTCCAAACCCACTATAATCATATAATGCATTCGAAACCAAATTATGTTGTTTCCTTTGAACTACTGAGTTCGCTATATTATCTTGATTAACTGTGTTTAGTTAGACTTGTGTTTAAAAATTACAAACTACGTCATTTGAATAAGTGAACTACAACCATTGAAACAAGAAACGATATGTGATTGAAGGCAGAGTGCTAAATAAAATGGTGATTGAAAGAAGAAATGATTTTTGAATGTTAAATAAAGTAAAATCATATAACCTTCGTTGTCACATATCATTTAATTTCCCAAAGATCCTCTTAAAAATGTAGAGGACAAAATCAAATTCTAATATTTTTCAACTTTCCCTATAAATCTACTTATCTCTATCACTGCTTAGTGTTAGTAACAAAACCTACTTATTTAAAACAATCTCCTTCAATTTGTGTTCCAATTTAAACATTGGTATAACAATATATGCATATATATATATATATATATAATTTATTCTTTTAGTTTTATTCATTTATTCAAAATATCTAAATTTTGAATGTTTATCATAATAAATACCCCAATTCACAACCAAGAACAGCTTCCTAACTCAAGCGAGAGCCCCCATCCTAACGCTGGGGGGAATCGCCAATCCTTCTGAGAAATCCGGCAGAGGTAAGGATTAACCAAGTGATTCATATTCTGGTAGTTTGCCGCACGGTCGCCACCAAGAGTTTCACTAAATGCAACAAGTATGTGCAACATGTACTTAACATTTACTATAATGATATTTTGTTATATATTATTGATGTTTTGAACGAGATTAATGTTTTCAGTTATAAAATAAACCTTATTTGTATTGCTTTTCTATATTAACCGATTCTAAGTACCTAATTCAATATTAAACCACACTCTGTTTGCACCAATGAACAATTTTGTTTCAGTATCCTAGTTTGGGAATGTGTCAGAACACAACAAAATATATAATTCAAAATTTTGTAGTTTTAGTTAAATGTGGCCACGTTTATTGTTACAATTGTGTCACAACTAAAACTTATGCTTAATATACATAATTTATGAATGTTTCCTAATAATGCTCTAAACTGAAGATGCAGGTGAAGATGTTAATAAACACATCAAACAAAAATTGGATGCGTGATAATAAGGTACTATATAACAGTACTGGCCTCCCAACTACAGGGATAGAGATTGGACTTCCTATCACGACATCTGATAGCATGAGGTAACTGTCTAATAATTTTCCTCAAAGTTACCGTTATAGGTCTAATGTTTTGTGGTCCACTTTACTCTTCTCATAAACGAGATATCCTGGGGAAAATACTAAATCCTTCTAAGTAGCAGAGTGCCTATAAGATAATGGGACTCGATGTATAACCGGTCATACATATTATAGCCATGTAACTTAAAGTAAATCAGTAAACTATAAATTATAGTTTGAACAACTATTAATCCTTAGCCGTAATTTAGATTTGAAATAGTATTTTTAAATATCAGAGATCATAGTTTTATTTTTAATAATTTAACCTAGATCTTCGGCATATATATTATAGATCCATGAATTACTACCAAATCTATTTTTAAATATGTGTTAGGTAGCTGTACTTAAGAACATGTTAAACTTACCTTTCATGTTAAAATAAATCCAAAAGTTTAATTCCTTCATTATATTACTAAATATTTCTAATTATATCACAATTATATAGTGAAATGTAATATTTTATTCCCATTGCACATTACTTAATAATATGATAAAGAAAATGTATTTCCAACCAACCAACTACGTGAACATAAATCAAATGTCAAGCAAGTAGAAAGGATGACTCTGATTCCAGACAGTCTCTTGAATAATAATGCTTGAAATATTTCATATACTCGCACCCGAGCTGAATACTGCATGAGGGCTGAGTGTTAAAAATATCTTCTATTTTATAACCTGGAACTATATTAACACTCAGGATATCTGATTTCTGATTTTAAATTTTTAAGTTAAACACAACCTTGGAATGTGAAATAATAACCCGCCAGAAATAATGCTTAAATAACAAATTGGTTGTTACAAAATCGAACATATAAAATGTTAACAACATATCTATAGGGTACTTTGTTTTGTGCCCTATACAAACAAAATACAGTAGAAATTAAGGAAAATGTTAAGTTTGGATATGATCAATAAGTTTTGACAGTAAATAAAATATCATCTCGTTAAACAAGTTTTCATAATATAAAATTTAGTTTCAATCATGTGTTCCCCCAACTCTAGGTAATAATGACATTTATTCTGAATAAAGGTTGGAATCTAGACATAGAATCTTAACACGTTAGGAAAAGTCGTTAAGGTGGACACCTACGAATCATGGCGTAATCAGAGCAACCAACAAAAGGCAATTTGTTTTGGAGGGACCTTGGGGGAACCTTCTAAAAAGTATAATATTGTTTTTTGCAATTCTTTTTATTTGTATGTAATTAGTTGCTTGAATTACTCTAACATTCATGAGGAAACCAATGAAGCAGGATCGAGACAATTTAAAATAACCTTTTTTAACTATAACTCATTAAAAATAATCTACAGTGAACTTGCAAAATAAAAACCTTATTGAGACCAAAGAATATAAAAAATTACGGAATTCCGGCTACAGTGGGGAAAGTGTGCAACCACGTTACAGCCTCTGTGCTAAGTGGTTTGGCCACAACCCCGTGCTGTTTATTTATGACTAGTGTGTGTGTAATGGTGATTTTCACAAACCTTTGTTGGCATGATTATTTTTCTCAAGTACTCTCAACCATTAATTAATCAACAATACTGTTAATTACAACTTAACACTTTGGCAAACAGGAAGTAGGCCTACAAATAGTAGAATGGAAAAAGCAGAACTACATCTTTCAATCGTGCAATGCATGATGTAATCTGCAGATATGTATCACAACAATCATATAAGCCCACCACAGATCTAAAAAACCATGGCCATCAAACTAACAAATTTTATTTGGTATTGATACCAACCCGAGCAAGGGAGGACATTACCAGCCCCACTAAGCGTTCAGCCCCACCTGACACTGTATATTTATGAACAGGTCTGTAACTCCCCACTGGCGTCTCAAGAGTACCTTTTATATTATTGCTATGTGCTGTTTTCTGATGAAAATTATCAAATGTGGGTAGATCAATTTTATCTATTGTTACACAATTTATTATTGTATAACAATCAAATATCATAGAAAACTGACAGGCTATTTACAAAAATTTACCCAACTTTACTTTTGGTATATCAGTAACGCCCTGCAGTGATTGGTATATCAGTTAATCATCAGCAGTGATTGTTCTAAAAAGTAAACGTTATCTTGACTGTTTAAGAAGTCACTATCTAACAAAATACTTAGAGGTAAACTGAAATAATAACTGCAAAATCTAAATAACTGCAATAACTTATTAACTAACTGCAATCGTTAAATAAATGCGTTAACTGCAATAAATTAATATCTGCAATAACGGAAATATCTCAAATTATGTGTAAAATGATCATCGGTTAGACACTATATATTATAATACTACTCAGTATTATCACCTACAGGATCAGACTAATTACCAAATTACATTAATTACCAAATTTGTAATTATTAATCGGTTATTTACAGTGCTGCAGGCTGCCACTTTATCACTGATAAGACTGATGAAGGTTACGTTGTAATGAGTCAGAATTATCAATATAATTGCCCATCAGTAACTGGCAAGATTTTAATACGTAGATAATATTCGTAGGTTAAATGAACATTTAACATTTTAAATCAGTTACTAACATTGTTATAAATTAAGTTTGTGAGCAATGAATTAATTCATGTCTGTGTTTGTGGATACATGAACTATTTGCTTTTTATATACGTTCATTTGCATTACTATTTGCTTGCTATTATATGCACCCATGTCTTGGTTTCACAGTTTTATCATAACATTGTCAAGCTACTGTGATCATTCATGTTAAATGGCTTTTCTGCTGATATGTAAATACAAAAAAATTAAATCAAATAAATAAAACTCAGTTAAGACTCATTGTCCCAGAATTTCCGGGAATCGAACCCGTAACCTTTTGAGCCAACTTACATCACAATAACCGTTAGGTTATCAAGTTGCTCTCCCAAAGTTTCCTTATTTGTTTTTTTAATGTTTAACGCTGTTTTAGTTTATGTCAACTAATTACTTAATAGTTACTTTTATATATTTTATATTAACAATATTGTTGATATCTTATACGAATATTGTTTAATATTATTTATTTCGGCATATAAGTAGGGTATTAGGAGTGTACAGAGATATGAACCATACTAGGAGGTAACCTTTTAAATTTGAGGTATTTCAGGTACAGGACTGACTATCGTTGTTGTTGTTGTTATTGCCGGATTAGGAAATTACAGCATTAGCTGCTAGGCACGTCCTCCACAGGCGGGAATTTTGCACAGGTTACCGGAAGGATAGGGTGTAGCAGAAAGGAAAGCGTGGGGTGGGACAGGCAGTCGAATTAACCTTTCAGAGGGCCAACCCCCTTGCTTCTGTGACAGCTGTGATCAGGGTCAAACAGGCGGACCCGCTCTGCCCTGAACCAGCCAACTTGACTGACAGGTTATCCATATACAACCGCCAGGGACCACATTCTCAGGTTGGGGACCAAACCCGGAGTTTCCAATCCCAACAGCCGCAAGGGAAGCTTGTCATAATGGACAGAAAGAAGTCTTACCATATGTAATGCAAACTTCATTTTTATACCCAATGTCAGCTTCATTATTAGGTTTCATACGTAACCTAATGTAAGTCGGATTATATGTTGGTAAGTCGGTGTTTCGTATGTCAGTTTTAAAGTTGCCCTAGGACGAGTTATTATCATTTAAAGTAAACAGTGTAATGCTTCCTGTTCGCCATTTTTATGACGTCATCACAGGGGGCTGAAGAGCTCTGAGAGAGTGCCCCCTGGAGGATTTTGAAAAATAGTTCGATTGAAAAAGACTTAAGTACCGGAAGCCAGATGTGAAATATTTCTCTCTTAACACCACGGAATACAACGATGTAAGAGGAGGGAAGAAATTTTTTCCCCCATAACTTTGAACCCATCATATCTCCAACACTGTCAAAACCCTCACCATAACATGCAACCCCGCAGCGAGTAGGCCGCGCGCCAACACTAGGGCGTTGTCGTTCATTTCTAAGGGAACGTGGCACTAGTTACAGGCAGACTTTTCTACAATATTGGTTTATAATGTTTTTCCGTATATTTTTGTTTATTATTAAATTGTGTTCATAGTTATAGTATCCAGATATTAAAATAGACCGAAAATTACCTCCAAGTTTGTTTGGATTTCATAAGATTTGTTTTTAAGATGGTCTAAGCAATTAAAAAAAGAAACAAAATTCGCCCTACAGCTGAACTGAGATTTTTTTTATATTTTGGCTAGAAAATAAACACAAACAAATTAACTTTGGTTGATGTCTGCCCTGAAAACCCCTGACGTAAGCGCTTATCTAATTTCTACGAGGCCGGTATCTATTAACGATATAAGTTGGGATGGTTGTAAGACAATGTTTCAAATCCACTTTAACCACTGACGTAGACCTTCAGCTAAAAGAACAGCTGTTTAAGCTAAAAAACATAATAACTTATTTTTTAAGATACAGCTCCTTAGTATAATGGTTAATACAGTTGTTGTATAATTAGTAGCATCAAAAAGTAACAAGTTACCCCCATTTTTCTTTCAACTTTATTTTTCGATTATATTTGATGTTGAGTGAAGTTTCATAAAACACTACGGATTATTAGTTTATATTGCAAAGATAAGATTTTTATGTCCTCCGAAGGGCTCTAACCCTTATAAGACTTCTTTATGTCTTGTACAGTCGCCAGTATGGTGAAGTCATAAACGAAGAAACCTCTTTTAATCGTTATTTCAAAATGTCTACAGAAGAAAGAAAAATGTTAATTGTAATTGTTAATTGACTGTAGACTTTATGTTTTGCAATAATTTCTTTATTAGTAGTAAAAGGTTATAACAACAAGCGAAATTGCTATGCGGATCATTTGGTTTCCGTCAAACCTTTAAACACTATGTATTACCAGAAAAAAATAGACAATAAAAATAAACTCAGCATAGGTTTGCAATCTTGTGAACTAAAAATATAGTCGGTGGTCGTGGTAAGTCTTTAAATGCTTTCTTCTGATTTAATTGTATACCCAAAATGTTTTCTCTTTATGGAACATTTTAAATAGTAAATAATCTCTAAAAGTATTTATATTGCCTATATGACTTAGTTGTTGTTTTGAGAGAAGTCCGAATCTGATGTGAGTGATGTCACTACACGACCTACCACTGTCACAGTCAACCACTAGTACTAACTGCTTATACAGTGTGAAAGGAAACCACACATAAATAACTTATTTACCGCTGTAGAAATAGTGTTAGCTTGAATGACGTGCAGTATTTATTTATAGAATCAGTAACCAAATTATAAAAAAGTTGTGAACCCTCTATTGGCACAACATTTAAGATTCAAGTTTAAATGTTGTGCTAATTGAGGGTTCACAATTTTTTAATAATTAATAGAATAGATAAATTATTTAATCACAAAATTATGGATTTATAATTGGGTATATAAATTCGAACTTAGTTCAGAACTCGTTTAAATGAAGAACATATAAAAACCGAGTGCAATGGTTTATTCTTCGAGTTCGAACTTATTAATATATTCTAGATCGACTTTGACACGATCTTTCTACATTAGACATTTGTAACACAACAAACTGAATCATGTTAATTATCCAGGATTGATTTTAGTATACATCATAATAAATAAACTTTTCATACATACTTTATACTTTTGGAATACTTTGGTATCAAGTAAAGTTTGTTATTATACTCTGTTATACTCTGTTATTATACTCTAAATAAGATTCCTAACAAATGTATCCTGATCAATAATTTCTGGCATTCCTAAAAATTAAGTAAAAATGAACATACAATTAAACTAATTTATAACAGTAAAACACATAAATTTTGGTTTAATTAATATTTTGAAACATAAAATACACAAAATATTACAACAAAATTGTATTTTTATCAAAACTGTGTATGAATGCAAAAAAATACGGGCACGAGCTTTAATCACGTTGACTGAGAACTGATAAGCCATTATTCAAACTCTTTTCAACCAGTTTTGAGATGAGTAGATCAGCGTTGAGCCGTACTAATGCTTTTCCATTAACAGAGAGGACTGATGTTTGATGCTCTGCATGGAGAATTAAGCTGATGATGTTTTTAAAATAACATGGAAATGTTGTTATTAAAAAAGTGTGTTAATACCATTGAATTAAAATTACGATTGTGAATCAAATTTATTTTTAAATCTTATATTTTTAACTTGTTTACTTGATTGTGAGCTTTAAGAAGGTGTGCGAGTATATCGCAATTTATCATGTGAAATTGCGATATACTCGCACAACACTCGCACTCAACAATAGATTTTATACCACTGACCATGTTATTAAACATGAACTTACATGATATTGGTTCATTTATAAGTGAACTGATGTATTTATGGAGGTAAACTAAAACATAAATTGTATACTTCTCATTGATACATCAACAATTTATTTTTATTTTTATTTTTTTTGGATTGTAATTGGTCTGGCTTGGTTATAGTGTAGTAAACCATTATTGTAATGTGTTTAGTGATGAACCTTCATGATCGAAAGTGCGATATTGCAGCCATTTATCTCAAGACAGTCCCCAAGCTTTCGCAGAAAAATGATACCTAACGGTGTGAGACAGTGGCACATATGGCACAGTGTCTATTATATATTGCAACATATTTAGGCAGTTGAAAACTAAACAACTATTCAAATAAATATTAAAATATAATTCAATTAATTTTCAAAATAAATTAAACATTATACGTTTTGTTAAATTAATATTTGTGTAAGATAAAAAATAACTACTAAGGCATTTATTTTTTCTTTAAGATAAAGGAAGCTAATTTTATATCTATTATTTATATAGCTTGATGTACAGTTTTAATATTTTCCCAAATCCAAAAATCCTACTAAAGACATGAATTTTACGAATGAAAATATTGACATCTAACAAAGTTTTGTTATTAATTAAAACATTTTTCTCAAATTCAAAGTAGATTGTCCCACACAAACGGGTTGGTTTGTGATTGGATACAAACCAATCTGACGAGTTTAGAGTATTGTTTATCTTACTAATATTGGACGTACAAATACCCATTAAAAGTCTTTTTTATCAACTATTTATTTTTAAATTGTTATACTTATGTTTAAAAATATAAAATTCGTTGTGTTATATGATGATTTTTAGACGGATTCTAAGAGTGATATTTGAATACAGTCATTTAAATACACAGCATATAGGAACTCCATTGGCTATCTATTTTGACAAGCTCCTGGTTCAGCCTGGTCTTCCTTAGCGTTTATTCATACACAGAAAACAAACACCATTAATACGTTGATATTCTTCTCATCCAATTATTTGTTCTATATTAAAGTAGTTCTATATTTAATCATATGCGTATTATACTTTATAATAGTTAACAACAAGTTTTAGTGTGTCAACAAATAGAACAGCTTTGATAAAAGGTTGAAATGCTGAAAATGGGTATTCAAAAACTGAGCTCGTTTTAATGTGAGGCTTGTCGAACGTTAAATTCCAGTCCTCCTGTGAAATGGGTAGCGACGTTGCCCTCAGCACTTTTAATGTCCATTTTTTTTTGTCAAAAAGATTCATCTGCGTGATTCAAGAAGCAAAAATGAATCTTTTGGGGGAATATTCGTAGGATTTCAGATTTCGCAATGAAGGAACATCAATTAAACATTAAACATGAACCTTATCTATAAAATTAGGATAAAAAATAATAAAATATAATAAAAAACACCAAAAATTCAGATAGCCCAACAATTTTTCTCCCAAATATGATACCAGTCTTTACATTATTTATATAATTCATCGCAACCTTACTTATTCGTAAAAGAATAATTTTACAATTGATTATAAATTTGACCACACATTTATTTAAGATCTTTCACGTGCCTCTAGGAGTATTTTAGGTATAAATTGAAATTTTTTTGTTTGATAGGTTAAAAATAATAGTTCTTACCGTGGAGTATGACTTTAAAATCCTTTTTAACATTCGTTATCTAAGTGGTTGGAATGACAATATTATTACTATATGAGGGGCATTTAGAAAAGATGATAGCAGAATACTACCTCTAAAGGTTGTGAATTAAATGTTGTACGTAGTTGAAATTTAACAACAACAAAGTGAAAATACAATATGACGTCAACTAAGATCACTTATTGATACTGTAAGTTTTTACAAAGACGATTGATCATTTACGTCAATCACTGTCAACCACTGCAACAATACGACCCACGACGCGACGCTGACAATTGCAGAGGTTCTAATAAGGGCTTTGTAGTCGCTGATAACATGCATTACCTTATCACCTGCCTTGTAAGGGTCGTTGCCTTTGTTTAAATGTTTGTATTTTTTTTTTATTAATTTTCATGCAGTTTTTTATGTATTTTAACTTTTTTGAATTATGTATTAGATGAAAACATTACCTTATATGATCCGAAGAGTTACTATAATGAGCTACTACAATGTTTTTAACGTAAACAGTATATTATTGGATAAATTTACACGTTATTGTACTCCACCCAACGTGGTTCCGCAGCATATCCCACCAGAATCTCTCACAAAGCTATCTACAAAGTGATTAGTAGACTAGCTCTCGCAACTGTCAAGTGCTCTCGACTTATTAGCGAATTTCCCCTATTGGGAAGAAGGTATTACCGTAGTCGGCATGGTAAGACCTAGGCCCGGGACCTTGATAACTTTTCGTTTTGAGGTCCCCAGATGCCAAAAACACCATTCGTTCAAAAACGTATATATATATATATGTGTGTGTGTGTGTGTGCGTGTGTGTGTGTGTGTGTGTGTGTGTGTGTGTGTGTGTGTGTGTGTGTGTGTGTGTGTGTGTGTGTGTGTGTGTGTGTGTGTGTGTGTGTGTGTTGTGTGTGTGTGTGTGTGTGTGTGTGTGTGTTTGTGTGTGTCCGTGAGCACGATAATTCTCGTAAAAATTATCCGATTTTGACGACATTTGATATAAACGTGTAATGCAGCATCCGAAGAGGTATTTTGGGGGTGTTTTGTACCCAAAAAATGGGTTTTTTGAGTTTTTTACATATAATTTTTTAAAAAGTAAAATTACAATTTGTTGATTGAATCAGCTTAAACATACGCACAATATGGTGTTTCGATCTTTACTCTAAGTCAAATGGTTACAGAGATATTGAAAGTGCTAAACACAGTACGTTGTCTAATGTTATTCTTATGGGGAATAAGAAAAATTGTATATCTCACTTATTTATCAACTTATCCAGATGAATATTGGTATATTGCTTCATATCGTTGTGGTCTATTAATATTTGCACTAAAAAACATTTTTTGGCCGATAGTTCCCGTAGCAGCAAACCTGAGTACTCAGCCCCCATGTTATTCTTATGGAGAATAAGTAACGTCTTTCTCCCTTAATTATCAACATAAATTAATAAAAACTGGTATATTAATTCACCTAGTTGAATTATATTGATATTATCATAAAAAACCATTTATCGTGTTCGTTGATGCAGCAAACATGCATACTCAGCCCCAATGTTATTCTTATAGAGAATAATTAAAATTGCATATATAGCTTATTTTTGATTATATTTTTATGAATCTTGGTAAGTGGCTTTATGTAATATTAAGACATTTAAATATCCATTGGAAATTCGCTGAGTATGCAGGTTTGATGTGACAGGGGTATTTTCAAGCGAATATTTTATTAACTGAGAAAAGGTTGTCAGTGGTGGAAAGTGGAATCTCAGTATATTTTAACTGAAGTAGTTATTAATTAATTAATGTGTTACGTCGTAACACATTTAAACATCGAGACCAGAGGTAACACAAGTGCGTAATAAACTGTACCAGTATGTGACCAAACCGCTTAGTGGAGGGGATGTATTGTGGTCGTGGGTTACCCTCGATGTAGCTAGGTTTACTAATGTATTCGATATATTATTTAAAACACAAATGATACCGCTTTAAAATTGCATAAGCCTAACTTAAATCAGTTATATATTTTGACATGCTTAGTATTAATATTAAATTATCCGTTATAATGATACAATCGAAGTTAGTCAAATAAGTATTTTATTAAAAGCAGAAAAAGGCAATCACTTTTAAAACTTTATTCTGGTTTTATATGGGCGAAAAGGAGACTGCTCTATTTGTGAAATGGAGTTATTAAAAACCGAGGCAATCCAATTTTGCGCTCTAATAAATTGAAACTCGCACTGTAATTGCGGTACACTTTAAGTGGTTTTGTAATTTATTTCGCATTACTTACATTTTCCAGCAGGATGGATGTCTCCAACCATTTTTAATACTGTATACTTAACATTAAAACACAATTTACAAGACATTAAATATAAAAGTATTATTTATTTGAAACGAATCAGTATAATCATCGTTCAGTAATTAAATTGCGTTATTAATTTAATAAGTTTTACTTGGGTCACGATTATTTTCCTATATATATTTAATTGCAAGTTGCAAATTCATTTATGTAACTGCTGCATGAATAAGCGCGCTTCCCTTTAACGATATTGAACATATCAGTTAAGTAGGAGATAAAAAGTATGTTAACTAATATCCTCTATTATATATTTACTCCTACAAAATTGCAATCTTATTGATCAACACTAGTAGAGTAACTGAAGAATAACTAACCTAGAGACGCCAAAACAAACGGCTGGCAATGTATGGCCTTGACTCAATTGATAAACCAATAAGATGAGTATGAAAAAAACAATACAGTAGGTCTATGGTATTTTAGTACTGGGCCAGAACATGAAAGAAAATATATTTCAGCAATTCAAGTGATGTTTTCTCTTTGACAATTCCTTGGCAAAGACCTGATTGATAATCCAGCAATTTAACAAATACAAACACTCTATCCTCCTAACTTAATATACTTAAAATACTGTATACTCGCTTCGCTTGCTAGCTCGTTTCTAGCTCGTCTAGAAGTGGTCTAGAATTTGTATACATCAGTGAGTGAGTGAGTCAGTTACACATGCGGCTGTATATATATTAGACTCGCTTCGCTCGCTGGGGGCTCCGCCCCCAGACCCCTGTGGGTGGCTTCGCCCCCAGGTTGCTGTTTGGCCTCATTTTGAATTGGCGTCAATTGAAGTGGCCAAGAACCCCCATAAGACTACATACTACTCATACTAAGAAAACAGACCAATCTTCAGAAATTTTAATATGAGAGCATCTGTATGGCCGTTGGAACTGTTTAAACAACACTAGATTTCGATTGTTTCTATCCGCCATTATTAAGTTATTGAGGTAGTAAAACTGGAAAAAGTAAGGCTTAGGAATTTTCTCTTTGGTTAGAAAGTGCAAAGCACATGAATGCCAAATCTGGAGTTCCTAACTTTAGGAAATGTAACCGAAATACTACTACTATTAATATAATACTACGTGGAAATAAAACCGAAACCAGGTAAATAATAATATTAGTGGTATAATCAGACTCCGGGTATAATTTAAGTTATTCAAATAATTGAATAACTTTGAAACATTTTTTAGTATGACCTGTAAATAACGATTTTCAAATGTTGTGGATGGATACACCGTCATAACATACCATAATAATAATACATGTGGTGTCTATAGGACATGTCAAACTAATCAAAACAAATTTGTGCTGGTTTTTACCCACTATATAAGTCTAACATGCCCAAATATCAATGAAAACACCGGGAAATCTCAAAAACTAGAGGATTTTCAAAATTGTTTAGGGTTCAAACAATTCAAAATGGTCATGCGACTTCTGCCACATACTTCCTGTAATGTAGAGATATTCCGTGCCAAATATTAGGACGCTAATTACTATTTTTGAGTGTCAAATAAATAAAAACCACTAAGTTTTGGTGGAAAATTGCTAAAGATTTAAGATATCTAGCGCTACCTAAGGGTGAAGGGGGTGAGATACGGCAAAATGTCATATGAGTAAAGTTGTAGTTTGTCTAAAATCCGTGGCACGTGGTAGTAGGGGGCTGCCCCCTACTCGTGGTTGTCTTCGTTTTTCGATAGGACAGCCCGTTCTGCCACTAGAGCCCAAATAAAAAAATATTGCATTTTGATTTTTTTATTCACAATTATTTATTTCTTTTGAGATAGTTCAAACTAAAAATAGTAGGATTTGGGAAGAAAAGGTGCAAAACACACGCATGCCATATCTCACGATCCTAGTTAAAGTATAAATGGTGATACGTGCATTCTATTTAATAACAATTGTTCCAGAACCGGCATTTCCTTACTACTTATACTTAGACAACTGTAAAATATATAGATTTTAAGAGTTTTTGATTTTCCGGCAGGTTTAATTAGTAAAAATGGTTATATTTCTGCTGCTATTTACTAAGTGTGATGTAGACATACTGCGTGCCCAATATTAGGCCTTCGACAAGTATATTAACGTGATAGGAAATAAAAAACGGCCACAAAATATAGAAAATATGCCAAAATTTGAGAAATGTAGCGCTATCTAAGGGTGAAGGAGACGAGATACGACAATAAGTCATAGGACCAAAGAAATAGATCGTCTAAAGCCCGCGTGTCGTAGTAGTCCCCGTTTCTCGATTGGACCAACCGTTCGGCCGCTACAGCACAAAAAACATGCACTATTTTGGAGATGTTCAAAATTTCCTCCCTTTTGAATTTTTTTGAGGAGGTTAAAATAAAAAATTATCCCTTTTTGCAATTTTCCTGGGAGTTTCAATAGACAAGCTACATATAGGCCTAATTCCATGTTTCTAGCTTATCTAGAATTACCTGAGTAAGTCGATAATGCAGTTTGTCATTTATAGAATAATTAGGGTTTTAATTTTTTTGGGATGTTTAATTATTAAAATATGTTAGTTTATCGAGTGTTTCGTGAAGGGTAATGTGTAAAAATATTGAGTGCCAAATATCAAGCCTTTACATACTAAATTAAAGTGATAGGAAATTAAAGACCACAAAAATAACCGTCGAAATTGCCTGAAATTTGAAAAATCTAGCGCTACCTAAGGGTGAAGGGAGTAAGATACGACAAAAAGTTATAGGACCAAAGTTATAGATATTGTAAAATCCGTGGCACATGGTGGTGTCTGTTTTCCGATAGGTCAATCCGTTCGGCCGCTAGAGCTCAAAAACTATAATTTTAAAATAAACCTTTTTAGGGGGGGGGGGGTTTAAATATTTTTTTTAGGGGGGTTAAAATAAAAAATTTACAGTTTTGGCAATTTTTCTGGGGTTACAAGCTATAAGCTACCTGCATGCAAAATTTCAGGTTTCTAGCTAGTCTAGAAGTGGTCTAGAATTCGTATACCTCAGTGAGTGAGTGAGTGAGTGAGTGAGTGAGTGAGTGAGTGAGTGAGTTACACATGCGGCTGTATATATTTTAGACTCGCTTCGCTCGCTGGGGGCTCCGCCCCCAGACCCCTGTGGGGGGCTTCGCCCCCAAGTCCCTATCGTAAATTATACACTTAACTGATGTATAATGTAGCCTTTAAAAGGCGTATTTTGAACCTTATAAGGGATACGACCACCGTTAACAACCTGAAATACTATGACTTTGGGTAACTAAAAGCCTTCTGCAACAAATATGACATGATTTATAAGGGATTTTACCCTCGACAGTGCGCAACATAGAAAATGTACCCGAAAAACACGAAAAGTCTACAAGAGCTCAAAAACTTTGATTTTTTTGGGTGCTTAAGATACTTAATCTGGGCGTGGGATTATATCTTAGTACTAATTGTAATGTAGGAATACTGTGTGATAAGTATTAGGCCTCTAAGTTCTATATTAGAGCGACAAACCATTAAAAACCACAAACAAATTTGTGAAAAAAGTTGAAATTTAAAAAATCTAGCGCTATCTAAGGGTGAAAGGGGTGAGATACGGCAAAATGTCATAGGACTAAAGTTGTAGTTCGTCTGAAATCCGTGGAACACGGTGGTCTTCGTTTTTCGATAGGACAACCCGTTCGACCGCTAGAGCATAAATAAAAAATACTACATTTTGATTTTTTTATTCACAATTATTTATTTTATTGAGATAGTTCAAACTAAAAATAGTAGGATTTGGTAAGAAAAGGTGGAAGGCACATGCATGCAAAATCTCACGTCTCTAGCTCAAGTATTATTGGTGTCACGTGTATATCCAATAATATAAATTTGGACAGAACCCCCACCCAATACACCACTACTTATACTAAGAAAACGGTCATATCTAAAGATATTTAGATTTTTTCATTTTTCGACAGGTTTAATTAATAAAAACTGGTCATATTTCTGCTGCTATTTACTAAGTGTGATGTAGACATACTGCGTGCCCAATATTAGGCCTCCATCAAGTATATTAACGTGATAGGAAATAAAAAACGGCCACAATATTTCGAAAATATGCCGAAATTTGACAAATCTAGCGCCACCTAAGGGTGAAGGAGATGAGATACGACAAAAAGTCATAGGACCAAAGTTGTAGATCGTCTAAAACCCGTGGCACGTGGTGGTCTCCGTTTCTCGATAGGACCAACCGTTCGGCCGCTACAGCTCAAATAAAAAGTCACTCTTTTGGACATGTTCAAAATTTCCTCCATTTTGAATTTTTTTGAGGAGGTTAAAATAAAATATTGTTACTTTTTGGGATTTTCCTGCGGGTTACAAGGTACAAGCTACATACATGCCAAATTTCAGGTTTCTAGCTCTTCTAGAAGTGGTCTAGAATTCGTATACCTCAGTGAGTTACACATGCGGCTGTATATATTTTAGACTCGCTTCGCTCGCTGGGGGCTCCGCCCCCAGACCCCTGTGGGGGGCTTCGCCCCCAGGTAGTTTTCGGGTGCTTAGTTCCCGTGGCAGTGGCCCGGGTACCTAGCTCAAGTGAAAGTGGTGTCATATTAAGGACCTAGAACCGACATTATACTACTACTTATACAAAAAATAGACATATCAGCAGTTATTTAAATATGAGGGGGTTAAAATTGAAATAGTAGAGTTTGTAAATATTTGAGGTTTCAAGGCACATGCATGCTATATCTCATATACCCAAACAGATAATTTGCAACCCTCTCCCCTCCTAGACCTTCCCTACCAACCCACTTCCCCAACCCCTAGATCCCTAGACCATTGTGGGAGGCTTCGCCCCTAGATCGATTGGTATAAATCATAAAATCTGTTCACGTGATAAAAAAATGCAAAAACACCACAAAACCTTGAAAAAATTTTGAAATTTAAAAAATCTAGCGCTATCTAATGGTGAAGGATACGAGATACGACAAAAGTCAAAGTTTTAGATCGTCTAAATTCCTTGGCAAGTGGAGGTATTCCGTTTATCGATAGGACTATCCGTTCGTTTGATAGAGCTAAAATAAAAAAGCACTATTTTTGGTAGTTTGTCATTTATGAAACAATTAGGGTTTTTAATTTTTTGAGGTGTTTACTTATTAAAACATGTTAGTTTATCGAGTGTTTCGTAAAGAGTAATGTATAAACATATTGAGTGCCAAATATCAAGCATTTATATACTAAATTAAAAACCAAGAATAAACCGTAGAAATTGCCTAAAATTTGAAAAATCTAGCGATACCCAAGGGTGAAAGGAGCGAGATACGAAAAAATGTCATAGGAACAAAGTTGTAGACCTTGCAAAATCCGTGGCACGTGGTGGTGTCCATTTTTCGATAGGTCAATCCGTTCGGCCGCTAGAGCTCAAAAACTGTAATTTTAAAATAAGCCTTTTTGGGGGGGTTTAAATATTTTTTTGGGGGGGTTAAGATACAAAAACCGTCAGTTTTGGCGATTTTCCTGGGGGTTACAAGCTACCTGCATGCAAAATTTCAGGTTTCTAGCTCGTCTAGAAGTGGTCTAGAATTCGTATACCTCAGTGAGTGAGTGAGTCAGTTACACATGCGGCTGTTTTCTGATTACAAGGCTTCTAGCGAATTTTTTTAAAGTAAAATCTTTATGAAACTGCTTTTTATACGTAAGCCATGAAAATGTGTATCTGATTTTGTAGGGGAACCCCCGTTGTAGATCGTCAGTGGCGTTCGCGAGAAGCTTATATTTCAAGAATAATTCAATCGCAATTATGAGTTTTGATGCGATGAACTAAGAAATAAATAGTATGAGGCAAAATACAATCCTCCATGTATCATTTCATGGTAAAGAAATAATTTAATCCGTACAACAAATATATATTTTTTAAATGTGAAGTTTTCTAATTTGAAAATATTTAAATCATCATAACATAAACATAACAAATATGGTAGCTTAGTTCTGTTGTTAATGTTTCCTAAATAACAATGCTTTTAATCCTTTAAGTGGGCCTGAAATACAATAACATTAAGCAAGAAATAATAACATGTCATGTTTTTTTTCAGGCGTTTAAATTCTTTTACAAAAGGACTGCTGAATCACATAATACTGCAGACCCCTTCTGTGCATACCGCTTTTTCTCGTTTTTCCCTATGCTGTTGACTGTACCGTTTGACAACTTGTATTTTTAAATGGATTAGACTTCCATCAATAAAAGTTACAACAGTAACATATTATGTTTGTAGCGAATAAAAGTCATCTGTAACATATTTAACCTAATTTATGAAGGGTTTTTCCCACAAATTATGTAAAACAAAAACCAACCAATAGACCAACAAATCTACTTAATGTGCTAATTATTTGGTTTTAGCGTTTTAAATACTTCAAATTCATTAAATTTAAAATAAGTTTGTTTATCTACTGATTCGTGAAGATAATATTCGTGTAGACATGTTTTGTGCAAAATAAAACCATAAACCAGTAAATAATGCTCTTATAGAAATAATGTAATTCAATCTTCAACAAATGAAATATAGAGTCCCTCAAGGATCTATCTTGGGCCAAATTCAAGTTACGACCTAAATACCCAAAAGATTCGAAGGCTTGTATTATACTGTATTAAGGGGTTTAAATAATCAAAACTAGTCGTATGCCTGATGCTGAATACTACGTGGCATGGTATGTATAACGTAAGTGCTTGTAAAAAAGTAAAACCCTGCCCTGATATTGTAATATAAACTTTATAAGACGTTTAATGTATTTGGGTAACTACAAGCCTTCTGCAACAAATAGAGCATAGTTTATGAGGGTTTTTACCCTTGGCAGAGCGCAAAATTCAAAATATACCCAAAGAACACGAACAAACATAGAAAAGTTCAAAGGCTTTAATTTGTTTGGGTGTTTAAATGGTCTGATATGGGATTCTGACTGCTGCTACTTTTTTAATGTAATTTAATAAGACTGTGCCAAATATTAGGTCATTAAGTTCTCCATTAGAGTGACAAACTATAACCACGAATTAATCTTGAAAAATAGCTGAAATTTGAAAAAAATCTGGCGCTACCCAAGGGTGAAGGGGGCGATATACTGCAAAAGGTCATAAGAACAAAGTTGTAGATCGTCTAAAATCCGTGGCACGTGGTGGTCTGCTTTGTTCGTTAGGACCATTCCTTTGGCTGCTAGAGCTATATTAAAAATACATTACGTGAAGAAGTCGGTAAAGCAGATTGTTAAGTTATAAAACAATTAGGTTCTCTTAATTTGTTTGAAGGGTTTGAATAGTAAAATATGATAGTTTAACTACCGCTTCTTGAAGATAAATGCGAAGATATTGTGTGCCAAATATTAAGCCTTAAGTAGTAAATGTAAGTGATAATAAAACCGTCATACAACCTTGAACAAAATGAAATATATAGTTCCTCAAGGGTACTTGCCTACAGAATTTTGAAAATATTATTACCCTCGAGACAAAACCTTAGGTTATATCGTAGTAGGGTAACTACCAATTCCTTAAAACTGCGTTAAAAATATATTGATTTAATAGAAAAATAGTTAAATTTGTATTACAGCAAAAGCTGCTTACTACATTCACTATAGTCCCGGTAAGATTTTGAAATCTAAATAATGCATGTCAACAACGTAGTTTACGTAACTCATAGATTTGTTTTATAACTAATTAAAAATTGTGTTCAAATATAAATCAAAAATCGGGTAACGCATGGAAATGTCATGGCTACAAATATTACGTAATCCATTTGACATTAATTCATCACCGAAAGATTAAAGTTAGTTCGAATCATCAAAAGGGTGGTTAAAACAATGAGTTTTCTTACCAGTGAGAACCTAAAATTATATTTTTCGATGTTAAGGAATAAATAACAGGTTAATTAGTCGATGCAATTATGAGATCATGAAAGAATATTTAATTAAGTTTAAAATTATAAGTATTTAATAGGGAAGACATTTATTGTGACTGGATTGCCACACAACTCTTATACGCAAAAACACATGTAGATATTTGTATTTTGTAAAATTGAAATACATAATAATGCATGTCGGTAACGTAGTACAACATACCAATTGAGCTGCATACTGAATTACCGACATCAGTTAACCTCAAAAAACGAGAACTAATATATTTATATTTATTTTTACGGAGTTTCAAATATGAAATTGTAAGTTTTAAAGATTTTCCTGGGGGTTTCAAGGTAAAAGCTACCTGCATGCCAAATTTCAGGTTTCTAGCTCCTCTATAAGTGGTCTAGAATTCGTATACCTCAGTCAGTCAGTCAGTCAGTCAGTCAGTCAGTGAGTTACACATGCGGCTGTATATATTTTAGACTCGCTTCGCTCGCTGGGGGCTCCGACCCCAGACCCCTGTGGGGGGCTTCGCCCCCAGGTCGCTGTTTGGCTACAGTTTAATGTAAACTGGTCCAAATTCTATTTAAGACCTAGATTCTACAACTATTCCAAGGCTTTGATTATTTTAAGGGTTTAACCTATAAAATCTGGTCATATGGCTGTTGCTGAATACGACTTGGCATGGAGACGTAGTATGTTAAATGTTAAGTCTCAATGTATTACCTAAGTGCTCGAAAAAAATTAATACCCTTAACTGATATATAATGTAGCCTTTATAAGGCGTCTTTTGAACCTTATAAGGAATACGACCACTGTTAACAACCTGAAATACTATGAATTTGGGTTTCTACAATCCTTCTGTAGCAAATATGACATGATATATAAGAGATTTTACCCTCGACAAAGCGCAATATAGAAAATATACCCGAAATACACGAATAAATCTACAAAAGCTCAAAGACTTTGATTTTTTTTGGGTGTATTAGATATTTAATCTGGGCGTGTGAGTGTTGCTTGGTACTAGTTGTAATGTGGGAATACTGTGTGATAAATATTAGGCCTCTAAGTTCTATATTAGAGCGAAAACCCATTAAAAACTACAAAAAATCTTAGAAAAAAGCTTAAATTGAAAAAACCCTAGCGCTATCTAAGGGTGAGGGAGGTCAGATACGGCAAAATGTCATAGAACTAAAGTTGTAGTTCGTCTAAAATCCGTGGCACATGGTGGTCTTCGTTTTTTGATAGGACAACCCGTTTGGCTGCTAGAGCTCAAATAAAAAATACTACATTTTGATTTCGTATTCCAAAATTTTCTTTTTGAGATAGTTCAAACTAAAAATAGTAGGATTTGGGAAGAAAAGGTGCAACGCACACGCAAGCCATATATCACGATCCTAGTTAAAGTATAAATGGTGATACGTGCATTCTAATTAATAACAATTGTTCCGGAACCGGAATTTCCTTACTACTTATACTTAGAAAACGGTCAAATCTATATAATTTAAGAGTTTTTTTTATTTTCCGACAGGTTTAAGTAATAACAATTGGTCATATTTCTGCTGTTATTTACTAAGTGTGATGTAGACATACTGCGTGCCCAATATTAGGCTTTCATCAAGTATATTAACGTGATAGGAAATAAAAAACAGCCACAAATTCTCAAAATTTGAAAAAATCTAGAGCTATCTAAGGGTGAAGGAGACGAGATACGACAAAAAGTCATTGGAACAAAGTTGTAGATCTTGCAAAATCCGTGGAACGTGGTGGTGTCCGTTTTCCGATAGGACAATCCTTTCGACCGCTAGAGCTCAAAAACTGTAATTTTAAAATAAGCCTTTTTTTGGGGGGGGGGTTAAATATTTTTTTGGGGGGGTTATGACAAAAATCTGTCAGTTATGGCGATTTTCCTGGGGGTTATAAGCTATAAGCTACCTGCATGCAAAATTTCAGGTTTCTAGCTCGTCTAGAAGTGGTCTAGAATTCGTATACCTCAGTGAGTGAGTGAGTGAGTCAGTTACACATGCGGCTGTATATATATTAGACTCGCTTCGCTCGCTGGGGGCTCCGCCCCCAGACCCCTGTGGGGGGCTTCGCCCCCAGGTCCCTGTCGTAAATTATACCCTTAACTGATGTATAATGTAGCCTTTAAAAGGCGTATTTTGAATCTTACAAGGGATACGACCACCGTTAAGAACCTGAAATACTATGACTTTGGGTAACCAAAAGTATTCTGCAACAAATATGACATGATTTATAAGGGATATTACCCTCGACAGAGCGCAACATAAAAAATGTACCTGAAAAACACGAAAAAGTCTACAAAATATCAAAAACTTGGATTTTTTTGGGGTATTTATGATACTTTATCTGGGCGTGGGAGTGTTGCTTGGTACTAATTGTAATGTAGGAATACTGTGTGATAAATATTAGGCTTCTAAGTTCTATTTTAGAGCGTCAAACTATTAAAAACCTCGAACAAATCTTGGAAAAATTGTAATTTAAAAAATCTAGCGCTACCTAAGGGTGAAGGGGGTGAGATACGGCAAAATGTCACAGTACCAAAGTTGTAGTACGTCTGAAATCCGTGGAACGTGGTGGTCTTCGTTTTTCGATAGGACAACCCGTTCGGTCGCTAGTGCTCAAATAAAAAAGACTACATTTTGATTTTTTTATTCACAATTATTTATTTATTTGCGATAGTTCAAACTAAAAATAGTAGGATTTGGGAAGAAAAGGTGCAAGGCACATGCATGCCAAATCTCACGTCTCTAGCTCAAGTATTATTGGTGTCACGTGTATGTCCAATAATATAAAATGGGACAGAACCCCCAATACACCACTACTTATACTAAGAAAACGGTCATATCTAAAGATATTTACAGTTTTTCATTATTCGACAGGTATAAATAATAAAAAATGGTCATATTTCTGCTGATATTTACTAAGTGTGATGTAGACGTACTGCGTGCCCAATATTAGGCCTCCATCAAGTATATTAACGTGATAGGAAATAAAAAACGGCCAAAATATTTCGAAAATATGCCGAAATTTGAAAAATCTAGCGCTACCTAAGGGTGAAGGAGACGAGATACGACAAAAAGTCATAGGACCAAAGTTGTAGATCGTCTAAAATCCGTGACACGTGGTGGTCTCCGTTTCTCGATAGGACCAACCATTCGGCCGCTACAGCTCAAATAAAAAGGCACTTTTTTGGACATGTTAAAAATTTCCTCCATTTTGAATTTTTTTGAGGAGGTTAAAATAAAAAATTGTAACTTTTTGGAATTTTCCTGGGGGTTACAAGGTACAAGCTACATACATGCCAAATTTCAGGTTTCTAGCTCTTCTAGAAGTGGTCTAGAATTCGTATACCTCAGTCAGTCAGTCAGTCAGTCAGTCAGTCAGTGAGTTACACATGCGGCTGTATATATTATAGACATGCGGCTGTATATATTTTAGACTCGCTTCGCTCGCTGGGGGCTCCGCCCCCAGACCCCCACTTAAGGTTCCCCATCAGCATAATTTAAACGGGAAAAAGTCATAGTACCAAAGGAGGTTTTACTGAAATAGCTTCAATAATTGTCACTAAACAAATATTAGTATGTTTAATGTGAAATCCATGTGGTGATATTTATCAAAGTGTGAAGGTGAATCTGGATGGACATAGGAATCGATGTGCAAATTATTATGTAGTAGGTTTTATGTAACGTAATGTATTGGGTTATTGTCTGTTATGTATTATTTCATGATAGAAGTCTAATTCGTTGGCGAATAATTAAATATCGAAAGTAAGTTATGTAATATTTTTACTATATTTTTAACGTATTGTTGTTATAAAGAGTGATGATAGCGGATGAAGAATGCTTTGTGATTGAAAGTATAGTGTAGAAAATTGTTTAAAAACAATGTATAGTAGTGTTATAGTGCAGCTGAAATGTGCAAACATTTCCCGCGGAATATAAGTAGTAATGTATATGAATAATAATAAAAAATGTATTTGTCAGTGTAAAAATCGTTAAATATTTTTGAGTTAATGTTGTTTCCCTGTTAGTTAGCCAATGCATAATGTTGCAGCTTGGCATATCCAGTTCCGCCAACGGGGACGCCGGGAAAGTAGGAACCATATATTTACAAACATAAAACAGAAGTAATTAAGCAAATAAAAAAATAAATGGGGAGTTTGTTATAAGCAGGCCCCCTTGCCACTGCCGCAAACACGAATTTTACAACTATGAAAAAGAACAAATGATAAAAAGAAACACACCGAAGAGTTTTTCATGGCAGTTCTCCTCGTTTCTTCCATCAACATAATCTTAAAACTAAGAAAAATACGAAAAAAACAAATATATAAAACACCGGGGAGTTTTAATAACTCAGATCCCCTAGCCTACTGCATATGTTCAAGATCAAACACTGGGGACTTTTGATGAGGCAGATCCCCTATTGTACTGCCGTAGATGTCATAGGAAGCCCAATCTATATCCCTGTGGTTGACAGGCCGGTACTGTTAAAAAGCATACCTAACGCTATTAGATATCATAGGAAGCCCAACCTATATCCCTGTAGTTGACAGGCTAGTACTGTTACATAGTATATCTCACACTATCAGATGTCATAGGAAGCTCATTCTATATCCCTGTGGTTGACAGGCCGGTATTGTTACAAAGCATATCTAACGCTATTAGATATCATAGGAAGCCCAATCTATATCCCTGTAGTTGACAGGCTAGTACTGTTACATAGTATATCTCACACTATCAGATGTCATAGGAAGCTCATTCTATATCCCTGTGGTTGACAGGCCGGTACTGTTACAAAGCATATCTAACGCTATTAGATATCATAGGAAGCCCAATCTATATCCCTGTGGTTGACAGGCCGGTACTGTTACAAAGCATATCTAACGCTATTAAATATCATAGGAAGCCCAATCTATATCCCTGTGGTTGACAGGCCGGTACTGTTACAAAGCATATCTAACGCTATTAGATATCATAGGAAGCCCAATCTATATCCCTGTGGTTGACAGGCCAGTTCGGTTACAAATCATTCTTCACACTATTAGATATCATAGGAAGCCCAATCTATATCCCTGTGGTTGACAGGCCAGTACTGTTACAAAGCATATCTAACGCTATTAGATATCATAGGAAGCCCAATCTATATCCCTGTGGTTGACAGGCCAGTTCGGTTACAAATCATTCCTCACACTATTAGATATCATAGGAAGCCCAATCTATATCCCTGTGGTTGACAGGCCAGTTCGGTTACAAATCATTCCTCAAACTATCAGATGTCATAGGAAGCCCAATCTATATCCCTGTGGTTGACAGGCTAATACTGTTACATAGTATATTTCACACTATCAGATGTCATAGGAAGCCCAATCTATATCCCTGTGGTTGACAGGCCAGTTCGGTTACAAATCATTCCTCACACTATCAGATGTCATAGGAAGCTCATTTTATATCCCTGTGGTTGACAGGCCAGTTCGGTTACAAATCATTCCTCACACTATCAGATGTCATAGGAAGCCCAATCTATATCCCTGTAGTTGACAGGCTAGTACTGTTACATAGTATATTTCACACTATCAGATGTCATAGGAAGCTCATTCTATATCCCTGTGGTTGACAGGCCAGTACTGTTACAAAGCATAATTTATATTGCAACTATGGTTGTTTTATATGTTTATTAACACTACTTGGTTCTATTGCATTACTATGAAACATTCTATGGCATACATGTACATTGTTATTAGTTGTGAGACAAGTTTATATTACTAGTCAGATTTAGCTATAAATTTCAGGTTATAAATTTTGTAATTACGATGCCTGAACTAATAAATATAAACTGAATTGTTGTTGGTTCCAAGTTAGTGACGTTATTATATCATAGCCAAGTTGCGCCAAATAAAGTTAGGTGCTTAGAATAGATTTATGTATACACAGTTATAAGTAAAATAAAAAAAAATTAAAATATGAAATGTTTTAAAACCGTAATACACTATCAAAGAAATTTTCAATTTCATAGTATATGATATACACTTAGTACGTGATGTCGTATTTATTGGGAATGTAGGTGTTCGTAGGTGTTCAACTACTGTTGTTTTAGGGACGACTACCAGACAATGAATCAACCGCATGGTTAATCCTTTCCTTAGCCGGTTGTCTTGGAAGGGTTATCGGTTCTCCATAATGTCAAACAAGTGGCTCTTGCTTGACTGAGTCAGCTGGAATGAGCCGTGATTGGAAAAAATATGAATAAAGATTGTTAGAATAAATTAATAATTAAAATTAAATAATTTAAATTTATGGAATTTATGGAAAGAAATAGCTTGTTATAACGTTGCTAAAATTGCATCACAAGATGAAGAATATTCATTGAAAAAATTGGTTTCGCTTCTGCCAGTAAGTCATACGCCTTATAAAACACACTTCATCAATACTTTATATAACGGACTAATTAGTTCAATGGAATCATTATAACCAGGTTCTAATTCCAATATATGATTGTGGTGGGTTTGGAGTCTGAAGGCAAAGTTTCCTGGCTGGAGGTAACTTGATTATTGGTTCTTGTCTCTAATAAGTTTCACTGATTCTGTTACTATTTTGAGGTTAATATGATAAATAATAATATCAAATTTTTAATATTGCAAATTTTATACAAAACTGTTTCAATATTATACATACAGTGTATAGAAAAGTATTGAACAAAACGAATAGCACTCCAGCACTCCTTTAGTACGCATGAAAATAATATTTTGAAGCACAGGCGAAATAAACGTTGTTCTAAATGTAATCGGACAAATTAATTACAGAGCTACTTGAGAAAACTGACACCTGACAAGTTATTTCTTAATAATCCAACTTATACCGAAACTAAGGCATTTTTCAATTGAACGGCACGAAATTGCAAGTGGTTATACAATTACGTTAATCTCGTATAAGCTTTGTTCAGACAGTTCAAACATTTGATTGAAATATTTGTATTTGTTCATTTTACAGGAACCTGAAATCTTGTCTCTAATAAGTTTCACTGATTCTGTTACTATTTTGGGGTTAATATGATAAATAATAATATCAAATTTTTAATATTGCAAATTTTATACAAAACTGTTTCAATATTATACATACAGTGTACAGAAAAGTATTTAACAAAATAGATTTTATCACTCTTCTGAAGCTGCTTCTATGCATTTTTTTTCAAAACTGGGTTTATTAATCTTTATTTGCGCAATTAGTCACTAAGGGTCACTTATGAAGAAATTAATACTTTCACAAGGTTGAACAATAAATTTATACTAAATTTCTTTTACTTTACATTTATTAGCCTATATGTAGCCAATAGTGTCGTTATTTTCGATGAAAACATTATGTATGTATCATAACTACTTGAAATGTTGTGGTGATGTTTGAGACATTATAAATTTATTATTTGGCTCTTTATTACATAATATTATATAACTGGGGTTGTGCGATACCGTAGTCATTTCCATAATTTTATACGATGCTATTGTAAAAATTGACATAATTTTGTTCATGATAGACTAATTAGACAAACTATCAACATTAACAGCAGGTTTGCCTAGTGACGTTGCTGTATCTCACCTTCCAACCTTTATTTATGTGTTCCTATTGCGAACGAACTAAACAATCTTATATTGATTATTATCAAATAATAAATTACGATGGGCACCTCCTTCACGATACCGTAAAGGTCAGGGAGTGTAGCCCTAAAGTATTTGCAAAACAGTTATAGACTGATGTTTTAACCTGGAATATTACATTTTTGAATAAATAACATATGTTTATGCTACAATTTTAATCACTATGGGTACTTTTTCATCCCACGGGGCAGAGCCTAATGGAAAAGTCTGTATTACGTTCCTATACTTGGATCTAAATAATACGTGTATCTATTTGCAAAACGGTTGTTTTTTAGTCCGCTTTTAAAAAAAGTAACAATTGGTTTTGCTACTATTTGGTTAAAAAATTCAATGTCCATAAGAATAACAAGGGAACTTGTTGCCAACCCGTGGGGCAGAGCCCCACGGTTAATTCGCATCTAAAAACTTTTTGCGTTTATATTTTAGATCTAAAGAGTTAGAGTATACAATTTCAGCCTTCTAAGTTGGTCGTTTTGTTGGGGTTTAATGACGAGTGAGTGAGTCAGTTGTCAAGGGGGCACCTAAATATTTGTGGAACTGGAATAGGTCTTTTTTACTCTGGCACGATGGGTGATGTGAATATAACATAGCAAAAGCTTTTACTAAATGCTAACTAAATGGAGAAAGTAAATAGTATTCGGTCACCCATTAGCTTTTTGAAAAAGTAACATCTGTTTACCCTACCATCTTATTACATTAAATCAATGTCGATAAGAGTAACTTGACGACTTTGACAAACCGTGGGCCATAGCCGTACGGGAAATCAGTATAATAAATGGTAAAACATTGCATTTGTGCAGTCAGAGGGCGGAGAGCCCTCTATATTTAGGAACGGAAGTAGGCTTGAGTAGTTTTAATCGTAGTGTAGTCATTGTAATACAACACTGTGAGCAAATCCTACCACAATCATAGTGTAATCATATAGTTCAAACTAAGAGCTAATCACTCCACAATTCTATTGTAGTCATAAGGTATAACACTGTGAGCAAATCGTACTACAATCACAATGTAGTCATGTAGTTTAACACTGGAAGCAAATCGTACCACAATCGTAGTGTAATCATGTACAATAACACTGAGAGCAAATCACGCCACAATTCTAGTGTAGTAATGAGGTATAACACTCGAAGCAAATCGTACGACAATCATAGTGTAATCATATACAATAACACTGAGAGCTAATCACACCACAATTCTATTGTAGTCATAAGGTATAACACTGTGAGCAAATCGTACTTCAATCATAATGTAGTCAAGTAGTTTAACACTGGAAGCAAATCGTACGACAATCATAGTGTAATCATATACGATAACACTGAGAGCAAATCACACCACAATTCTAGTGTAGTCATAAGGTATAACACTGTAAGCAAATCGTACTACAATCATAATGTATCATGTAGTTTAACACTGGAAGCAAATCGTACCACAATCGTAGTGTAATCATATACAATAACACTGAGAGCAAATCACGCCACAATTCCAGTGTAGTCATAAGGTATAACACTGTGAGCAAATCGCGCCACAATCGTTTAATCAACAGCATTTGCAGGACCAAAACCATCACGAGCAGTTGGTTGGAATGTGTTAGTGGAGCTTTAACATTTGTTGGAAACATTTCCTGTGGCATTCAGAACTGCTAATTGGGGCTTGATATACTGTTGGCAAGCTTTTGTTTGGTTCTATATATTTTTCACATTCCAAAAAAAAACATTATTTAGTTTTTGTTTTAGTTTATCTACTATAATTATAATAATAAATTTGGAATATTTGAATGAATGTGTTTTTTCGCCAGTGACGAGTATATAGTGTGAATGTGTCCAGGCTAATAATTTTTATGTGTAATTTATCAAAGTGTATTTGTTTTAGTATATACTATAAATCAGCCAACAGTACGGTAATTCGTACCATGAATCGTTTATTATGCTAGGTGCATGCATTAATTATTTAATATATTTGTCTTAAGTTATTAATTTGTCATTTTATTTTGCAATCATATTATTATTTGTTATTCAACCAGTGATATGCAATTTTAGTTTTGTATTTGTTTTTTTCTTTGTGATTATAGTATTTTTTTCTAAGTGAGGACTGACAGACTCTTTTCCCACGCACAGGCATCTGCCCATGTGAGGAAATAATACATTGACTTTTCTTTGATTTTTTTGTATGTATATTAAATTATACTTATACTGAAAAATTATTTCAATAGGTTCTCTACAAGACCATTGTGCTTGTAAATCCATTGAAACTACATCATTCTTAGAGATAGTGCTTTGACTCGATTAGCTAACTTGATATAAGTTTAATTTCATATAGTTTATTCGGTATGTTAATTGATTCACAACATGTTAGTTTTAATCATAATAAAACATATTTTACAAAAGAATGAGTTCATAAATGTGTTTATGATAAATGAGTGGCTAGCCGTTCATAGTATATAATAATATTCCGAAATCCATTTACACGATTGGTTTTAAAAATCGAGCTACTAATTATCTCCTCGTATAAAATCAAATTACAAAAGCACCTGATGAGTACCATGCTAACATCCCACGTACATACATTATTTTACGTAGTTATGCTTTTTCTAACTCTTTTTGGTTGTTTGGTATCATTGTAAAAAGGGAATCAAACAATAAATAAAGGTGATTTATTCACAAAACAATCAAAATGCCAACTCCATCCCACCAGCAATCTCAATGATCTTTGTCCGGAGAAGATTCAGTACATGAAATTCCAGTATCACTGGATGCGTTGATATCCGTGAAAAATTCCTGCCACGAATATAATTATTGTCAGAGATATAAAACCAATTTTAATATGAAACGAGTATAACTTTCACGACGCTCTTCATCAATTATGGATTTACACGGGAATGTGTAACCTAGTAACTTTTAATTTAGGAATAAGATAAATAAATGTTTTATTAATGTCTACACATAAGTTAGTGAACTATACGGCAACTGCGGTAACTACGGCAGGTAATCTACAGTGTCATACGATACAGGGAATAATGCTACAACAAATCTAACAACCATGTATCATTTAATTATCAAACAAATTTCTTTACAAACAAATTTTAATAAACTATACGATCCAGGGAATAATGCTACAACAAATCTAACAACCATATATCATTTAATTACCAAACAAATTTCTTTACAAACAAATTTTAATAAACTACTAAACCATATATAAATAGTTATTTTTTATTTTACACATTTTTCTAATTAATGGCTATTATAGTATTTTAATACAGTAGTGTTATGGTTACCTAAAATTACCATAGGGGTTTACAGTAATAATGTATATTTTGAAGCATGTATATATTTTTTACAAATAAAATTAATCTACGTTACCATCAGTTCTGGAGTAAGCTGTTACAAAATATTACTGAATGAACAGATGGTAATGACTTTGTGACGATAGAGAGCAACAAGTCTAGTCCAACGAAAGTGCCAAAATTCTTGGATACAAGAATATGGATGTATTCATTAAATTGTTTCATCATACCCTTTTAGCGAATTTCCCCTATAGAGAAGAAACTATTACCGTAGGTCTCATGGTAAGACTTAAGTCCGAGACCATGATAAATTTTCATTTTACCCAGATGCCAAAAACACCATTCATTCAAATTTGTATGTAACAATATATATATGTGTGTGTGTGTGTGTGTGTGTGTGTGTGTGTGTGTGTGTGTGTGTCCGTAAGCACGATAACTCTCGTAATAAAGATCCGATCTTAATGAAATTTGTTACAAATGTGCAAAGTACCATTTCTTTGAAGGAGTTCAATAACCAGACATACCGCACTATCCAAAAGGGGGGTTTTGGGGGATTTTTTACAAAAAAAATGGGGTTTTTGGGGTTTCTAAATGTAATTTTTATTTAAATAAAATTTTAATTTTCACCATTGAGCATAAAAATACAAACAATTTGGTATTTTGATCATTGCTCTACGTCAATTGGTTACTGAGATATTGAAAGTACTAAACACATTACGTTGCCTAATGTTATTCTTATGGAGAACAAGACAAGTTTTATATCTTGCATATTTATGAACATAATCTGACGAAATTTGGTGTAAGGCTTCATCTGGTTGTGGTTTATTTTTTTTGCACAAAAAACTATTTTTCACCTATGGTTCCCGTACCAGCAAACCTAGGCACTCGGTCCCCATGTTATTCTTCTGGAAAATAATTAAAATGTTATATATCACTTATTTATGAATGTATATGGATGAAACTTGGTATGTGACTTCACTTAGTTGAGATCTATTGATATTTGCATAAAACCCCATTATTTTGTGTTCCTTGTTGCAGCAAACCTGCGTACTCATCCACAATGTTACTCTTATGGAGAATAATTAATGTTTTAAATATCGCTTGTTTGTGAATATATTTCTTATGAATCCTGTTAAGTGGCTTAATGTGCTATGTTATATATTCATTGGAAATTCACTGAGTATGCAGGTTTGCTGCGACTGGGGTATGTACCTAAGCTGCTAAAGGGGTTTGGCCATGTGACTAACCCCTCCATTCCGATTCAACTATATACCCTGCAACTTATCATTAAAAACATTTTGAATGGTGTTTAATTAAGAAAATAATACAAGCAGTGTTCCAAACGCTAGGTCCTTTAGGTTTTTTGCGTAAACTAGTTTTACGATGTTACATTGAAAGAAATAGAGTGTTAAACTTCCATACATTAAATAAAGAGATTATTCAAGTGAAACATGTTTTCCCTAAATAAATTTCACTTGCAAACGAATCTTTCGTAATTGCGTTTTGAGGGTCCAGTATGAAACGTGATTAACTCATTTGTTTTACGTATGAATACACTTTTTTGAGATAAAAATAAATTGCATTCCATTGTTCTGTGTTCTTTTATAATTAGTTTATTTTAATGAAAAATGAAATGATAATAGTATAATCATTTAGTACACGTTCTTATAGTCTGTTTTTGTGGTAAAAACAATAAACGCAAAGTTGTTGTTGTTCACCACGTTGGTTGCCTCTTCTATTTGATTACATACACGTTGAAACTCTTACTTTTTCTGTAAAAAAATTAAAATTTTGGTAGCCTGTAGTGGTTATATTTTTACACTGTAATTTAACTTAAATCTTGAACAATAATCGTTCCATCATCTCGAATAGAATAGTTTAAAGTGTAAAACTATAAAAACAAATATAATATATAAGTATATTTATATAAGTATTTATATATTTATATATATAAGTATTTGGTCAATTGGTTACCGAGATATTGAAAGTGCTAAACACAGTACGTTGTCTAATGTTATTCTTATGGAGGAAAAGAAAAATTGTATATCTCGCTTATTTATGAACATAAACTGACGAAATTTGGTATATGGCTTCATCTGGTTGTGGTTTATTGTTGTTTGCACAAAAAAACAATTTTTCGCCTATGGGTCCCGTAGCAGCAAACCTAGGTACTCGGTCCCCATGTTATTCTTATGGAAAATAATTAAAATGTTATATATCGCTTATTTATGAATGTATATGGATGAAACTTGGCATGTGACTTCACTTAGCTGAGTTCTATTGATATTTGCATAAAAACCCATTATTTTGTTTTCCTTGTTGCAGCAAACCTGCGTACTCATCCCCAATGTTATTCTTATAGAGAATAATTAATATTTTTAATATCGCTTGTTTGTGAATATATTTCTCATGAATCCCTGTTAAGTGGCTTAATGTGTTATGTTATAATTCATTGGAAATTCGCTGAGTATGCAGGTTTGCTGCGACGGGGGTATTTTTATATTTTAATTTGTTTTACTAACATATGTACTTTATATGCTATTTAAATATATAGTTAACATTTAACGATAGTAGTTTTTATGATTCAATATACAATATATTGTAATTAATTATAAGAACGTATGTGTTATAAGATTTTCAAACATATTTCATTTTGTAAACGTTTTAAATTAAATTAAAATAATTTAAATTTTACATCATTAATAAATGAGGGTCAAATTAATATATTACGTAATTTTAAATATATATTAGATTTTTGTTGCACAAAAGTAAGTAACTTTACAACAGGATTACAAACAATGTAATCAAACTACTTTTAATGTATCCGTTCTTCAAAAGAATGAGTTAACCCGACTTTTTATTTCGCTTTTTTTGTGGGTAAAGATACCAAGCCCAACATAAATGACTCTCAGTAATCCTTTTAATGCCGAGGAGCTTAGAGAACCCGCGCAGTAATGGGTGGCATTTAAGATGATTTACAGAAAAAAATAAAATGGAAAAGTAGGTTGAAGTGGAAGCAGAATCTTTCTGCTTGGTGCTATGTTATATAACCAGGATATTGACTTAAAAGTTGTTTACAATTTAGTGCCAGTATCAAAGTAAACATTTCCCAACCCCTTTATTCCCTAGCATGCGATTGCAAAGCGATTGTAAGTTCGCTTTATAACATTACTTATTTAGCTAAATGCATAGCCATGACTTTTTGATGCAGTTTGTAATACAATTATTATTAGCGAAAGATAAAATTGAAAGGTACTAAACATTAATTAATTATTTAGATTATTTCGTTGTTAGTAAGTTGAGCCTGCATTCTCATGAGGCAATAATAACCCCCATATCCTGTTTTGTTTGAACGATGAAGGTAGAAATCGCCTGTCATTTAGCATACAAAACTCCTTGATAATCAAAAACCTTTTTAATGATATTTAGTAAGAAATTAATAAACGGTCAAAAAAATATTCATCGTTATAATAATTGTAATATTCTTATCTCGTAGCAGAGGGTAAGAAAAACATGTTAACACATGTAAATAATATATTTTTTGGGGGAATTGTATCCATGTTATGCAAAGGGACGAATTAATTACCAAATCTATTTATCAGCATTTTAAATATATTTTAATCTTACAGTATTTTCAGACTCTTGTTTAAAAATAATTCATTCAGAACATTTACGCTGCCATACCATACTAGTATTTAACACGGGGAAATGTAAGCATACCTAATATCAATTTAATATTAAATATGCTGTTAAAAAAACAAGCTGCTTCACACTTTAGCTTATGAATTGTTTTGTAGTGTCATTTTTATTTATAAAATGATTTTACAGTTAATATTTGTGTTTCAATCACTTTTAGGAATCATTTCAAAATAGGATACAAGATTGTCTTAGAAATTCCTATGTTACTAGAAAATAATTATTGTGTTTATTCGGCTTACATAGGATGTTAAAATGTCTTAAGATATAATCTTAAACTCTTCTTTAGACATTTAAGCTGATACAAGTATTAAAATAATAATTGTTTTAACAACTCCTCGATAGATAAGAACTTCTTAAATGAATAATAATTAAAGGTTAAAGATCGCTGATGTGGCTTGGCCTTTAGCCTTAACATTTGACAAATGATGTGTCCACATGAAAGTCAATCTATGTCTTCTTCACCAAGATTGATAATCCCCAACATTAGTCTATTTGTGCACTTAAGCCACGCTCAAAAAATATGTAAAACGGAGTAAATAACTTATTTAATTTAATACATTTGATTTTGGGGCTAGTACAGGGTGGTGCAAAAAGAACGCATGAATTTCATAATACGATAATTGGCAAAATTGTAATTAAAAACAATACTCACAATAATAAATGTTTTAGCTGCCCAATATACGAATTGCACAATTAAATCATCTTAAAACTTAAACTGATGACTTAAACCATCATTTTTAAATAACTTCAGACAGATGTATATCGTACACTGTAGTCGATTCACATTAGAAGTCTTTCTTCGAAATTCTCCATTACCTTACTCAAAGTTTCAATTGAAAAAGCAAAAATGTCTTCATTTATTGCATCTTTCAGATCATTGATTGTTCGAGGTTTGCAGCAGCAATGTGTTCTTTTCAAGTAACTCCATACAAATATGTCACAAACCGACAGATCTAGCGAGTAAATTTGTAATTTAAGTTGTAGTATATTTAAATAAAGTAACACGATAAATAAGGAAATAAACATTCAGATATTTTAGTTTAAATATTTATATTTTATGTAGTAAGTAAATATATTTACGTAACTTAATGTTAAACATGACCTGTAACCAAACATGATATTACCTCAAATAGAAAACGTAACCATCTGTGTATACTACTATAGATGGGAAATGTAATTTACCACGAATTATATTATTTATTTGCCTTTTAAGGGAATATCATATCTCAAAGTATTGTGTGTATTTCAGCAACCTATACAAAAGTATTTTGCTTTACAATCAGTACTATTTCCTCCCCTTTCCACTACACTTTCTACAACTCAAGGGACTTTTCTTGTACAGAAACATGTATAACAGTAAATCCACTTTATAAACTAAAATAAAATTGTTTTCCTGGAAATAGAAAATAGTGTCTCAATATAATCTCTCAGGTCATCAAAATTTGTATGCACGTCTCGATCTGAAACTTACAATGATTTTTTTACGTGTTTCCAAAACCAACAGTAATATCATTGAAATGTAAAAGTCAACATCAAGACAGGTATTGTATATTAATACATTTACACACTATTACACACTATTACACACTATTACACTCTATTACACAAAATTCACATTTAATTTAACACGATCATGATTACATCCTGGGTTTCGTTCGTCTGTGTAAAATGTATGTCCTTGTAATCATGTACCAACTATATACGTAAGCGCTGCACACAGTTAAACTGTTAAAACAAAACAAATGCATGGGGTTTTTTGGAGTTTGTCAACATTACCTTAGCATTTAATTTTGTATTTATTTGGCATAGAGTGGGCCATTTGAAAAGAAACCTTTAGTAAACAAACCTGCACTAGTCGGTGCTTACATTCTTCAAACGCTGGCTGATGATTTGCATACCATTAAAGCACACTTCACACAAACACCGGTTGATTATAAAGATAAATCTTTCATGAATTGTTTACAGAGTCAATTTTGAGTGACAATAAATCTGCATTTCTTAAACTAAACATTCATGTAATCTGAACTTAGTTAAAACTAAGATTATACATTTTTATATTAGTAAAAGGTATACACTTATAATTTAATAATAACATTTACTTTTTACTTTTACAAACGAAAGTTGTGCACAATATGTACTTGTTCGAATAGTTTATTTAATTAAAGACTGGTTGAAAAGAAAGAGTACTAAAACGATTTGTTTTGAAGTGTCTTTTTCTACTTATTCTAGGTGGCTAGCTTATGGCCACTCTGTTTGTACCCAGTGAACGCGAACCAAGGCAAGCCGACGTTTAGGTAGACAAAAGGGAAGCCCAAAAGGGTAAAATAAAGGTTGGGTAGGTGAATTTCCGGGTACAGCGATTGGAGGTGGAGCGCTGTTGTTGCTAAGTATCTGGGTGAAACATGTCAGAAGATACTGCTCCTGCCCTGACAGAGGCAGCAACTGCTGGAAGGTTGGCGGTGGTGACCATCGAGCGGCTATATGCAAGGAGACACAGTAATTTATTTTGTGATCTTTATACCCCTGGAGCTTTCAAAGACCACGCTCCAGGTCCAGGATCAGGGGCAAGTGGGACATTCCGAAAAACCCTGGAAACGAAGAAATATCGTCCCTCTTCATTCAGAGAAATTACCCGGGGTTCATTCAGAGAACCGGACTGTCAACACTATCCTCAAGTAGTGACAGACACCGGGCCCAGTTAGTGGTGGTCAGTGAGCCCTATCAGATAAAAACCAATCCATCTTGGTTTTATGACCGGCTCGAAACTGTGGCTGTATAGATCTCAGGCGGTCATTGCTTTCGGGTCCTGAGTCATGGGTCTAATGACGGTCACGTTTATATCTGGTTGCGGTAGGTCTAGTTGTAGAGCGTTTACCTTTTCCCCCATCTATTCTGCTCAGGAATATAGGGCGACATTGTAGTTCTGGAAGACGTTCCAAGGTGCATAACAGTGGCGGGTGAATTCAACGCGAGTGCTGTTGAATTGGGTATGCCTATCACAATCACTTGGGCAATACTCAACCTGGAGGTGACCTTGAGACTTCACTCAGAAGTTGAGAAGAGGAGGTCACTCACATTGCGTAAACGTATTCCCCACACGTTGTATATATACTGCCAGAGGGCGAATGCATCTTTTGTTAAAAATAAAACCAGTAGCCTAACTCTGTTGAAATTAAAAACTAATAATTTATAGAACAGTAAAGTTATTAAATTACCCTTTGCTAAATTCATTTCGGGTAAATAGTTCACAGTTTATCAACTTTACACACGTGGCTGAATACCTTTGTCATTTATCAGCTCTCATAGCTTATAAGCAAATTCATCAATCTTAACTAGGCTACATAAGTGGATTGAGTTGAGCCTTCTTAGTATAATTTAAGTATAAAGCTGGCGAAGTAATCCAAAGACGAAATTCAATAAAATTGGGTCATCATCAACCAAGTCGGATTCTGTTAATTTATTGTTAAATTATATTTAAACCGAGAGTCGGTTATCCATAACATGATTAACTTGTATGTATTGCTTTTAAATATTAATCAAAAACAACAAATTACCAAACATACTTCAAAAAATGTTTGGTAAATTTAATGGACAAAATTTTTGTGTAGAAATAATTTCTTACCCACTGCTCTAAAAGTATCTTGACGGAAAATTGACTCTAACGATTTTTTTAGATCCTAATATTAATTATATCTTCTATTATTACACATAATATTGTATTGTATAATGATACATTGATGCTAACTGGTTTTAAATTATTGATGATGATTCTATCGCTGAATAATTATTTTATTTTTAGAATAAAAGCCTGATTGACGCCTTATTTGGCAAAATTATCTGAGAAATAAAATAATAATTCATTTTACAATGAACTTATTGTTTGACTAAATTACCTAACCAAACCTCTTATCTTACTATAACTAAATTCTTATACTTATTACTTTTCTCGTCATTATAAGATCAATTTACACCATTTATACAGACGCATTCCGTTAATAAGACCACAATCGATCAATTCTCTAGCCACTGCTCTATCAGTGCTGTAGCCACCAGACCTCAACCGAGGCCTTGTTAATGATCTCGTTGAGAGCCACTATTCATTATCAAGTCTATTTGAAACATTGATTCACTGTTCTGGTATCAGCCTCGCCATTCCTTATCATGGAACTTGAGAAAAAACCGTAATTACAGCAGCTAATCTATATATTTAATTTCGTAAGCGAATCGGTCCCCACGATATATCTTGAGCTAGGAAGAAGTTGAGTTAGGTTATGACGATTCATTTTAAAGCTTGAGGGCCAAGGACGGTGGGAAAAATATGAGAAATTTCAAAAATTACGTGGGCTAGGCCCCCCGGACTGCAATGATATTTTCTTATAGAAATATCACTACATTGTTTTTATTAATAATCAAAATGAACCGTATCAGCTGTGTATTATCCACTTACACAAAACCATATGTTAGGGGCTATAGCCCCTGTCAGCCACTAGTTAATTTCTAAAATTGTATTAAATTAATATTTTACTACAAGTGTTCACTCTCTTAAAAATTAAACTTCGAATCTATCACTTAGTAAATTGTTGCAAACAATTTTCAACACTAAATAAAAATACCCCCGTCACAGCAAACCTGCGTACTCAGCGAATTTCCTATGAATGAATATATTTCTTAATACCACATAAAGCCAAATACCAAGTTTCATAAAAATACTTAAATAAATAAGTGATATATAGCATTTTATTTATTCTTTATAAGAATAACATTAGGGCTGAGAACGCAGGTTTGCTGCAACGAGGAAGATAAAAATGTGGGTTTTTTGCAATTATCAATATAACTCAACCAGGTGAAGCTATATACCAAGTTTTAATGATTTATGTTCATAATTAAGGGAGATAGAAAGCTTTCCGTATTCTCCATAAGAATAACATTAGGGATGAGAATGCAGGTTTGCTGCTAAGAGGATAATCAACAAAAAATCAATTTTTTGTGGAAATATCAATAAACCAGTACTAGGTGAAGCCACCTACCAAGTTTCATCAATATACGTTCATAAATAATCGAGATATCAAATTTTAAATATTCTCCATAAGGATAACATTGGACAACATACTGTGTTTAGCACTTTGAATATCACGGCAACGGTTGGACGTAGAATCACAATTTAAACACCAAAATGATTGTTTTGTAGAGCTAAACTGATTGGTAAAAGCAAATGTGAAGTTTACATAGAAACGAACTGAGGAAAAGCCAAAAACCTTTTTCCCATAAGATTAACATGGGAGATTTTATGAGCAGGTTTTTTGGATTTTCTCCGCAACCACTTAACCTAGGTTAATAATTCAAAATACCATATTATTTGTTTTTTTAATCTCTATAACATGGTCAAAACCAAAATTAAGTTTTTTAAAAATTTTAGGGTAAAAAATGCAAAAAACTGATTTTTGGAAAATTTAAAACCCCCATAAACCCCCCTTCCCGTGGTCCGATATTTCTGGTTTTCGAACTTAAAGTCATGAATGTCACTTTACACATTTGAGCCAAATTTATCGAAATCGGACGTTTTCTACTCAAGTTATCGCAGTAACGGACATATATATATATATATATATATATATATATATATATATAGATCTGTTTCATAAGATCAAGTTGATCAAGAGTGTAGATATTAACATGGTGAGTTGATCCGTTAACTCATGTGGCTCTGACACACCCCAAGTTGATCAAGATCAACTTTCTGATTGATAATATCTGCGACGTGAACTATAAATTTAAATGTCCATATATAAACCTTCACTCTATATCTTTAGAAAATAGTCTTAAGTTGTACAGGCCACTTTTGGACAATAAGTTACACATGTCTTTGTAATTTCTCAGAGAAGCTATATATTAATTATACGTTTGAGAAAGAGGAAATCTCCCAATCTATAGCAATTAATTTATTACAAATGAAATTGCAATGTGTTATTTTCTCCCCCTTAAGAAAACAGAGTAAGTTAAAGTATATGGAAGAAGTATTGTTTTCCTAAGCATTTTAAAATTTCAGTTATTGGTAGAAATATTTGTTATAATTTCAATTTCAATTTATTTATTTCAATGATAGAAAACAGATAATGCTCCCGAAGAAGTGGATTTTGTGGTTATGTCTGTCTATATAAATGTATATATTCACTGAAAACTTACACATGTATGTGGCTCTCTGACTGATATAAACGTATTACTTGTGGTACACTATAAGTTTGGAACAACTACGCATGCATGTGGCTCCTATTCTATATAAACGTATCTTATGTTGGTTTATATATTAACAGAATACTTTTTATTAATGATAATACCGCAAGTCCTGCTCTTACGCTACCGAAACAAATATTCCATCGATAATATCATTCCACTTGTGGGAAACCGTATTTTTTCGTCCTGAAAATTAAAGGTAGTACTGATATAATTTATTACCAGTATTTGTACACATATAATTCGGGATTAATGTCTTTAGTTAAATAACTTCTAAATCGAATAATTATGTAAGTAAATTAATTTGGCACTGCGATATGCCGGTGACAGTCGATGTTTTGACCCAATACAGTACAGTATGAAGTGTGAAGCCAAGAGGGCTTGTCGAGTAGTGATGTGTCGAGTCGAGTACTTTTATGACTAGAGTGACTCGACTCGTTTACTACCGCCAACTCGAGTTTTGAGTTGAGTCAGACTCGACTCGTCGACTCGTCCTGCAACTACCACGTGGAGTAGGTGGGAGAGTCGGAGAGTTGAGTGAGTGGTGATCCGCCGACTCCCTGCATACAGTAATAAATTACTTGTTCGACGTTACTTGGCGTTTCAAGGATGTATATATGTCTTTACTCATATTGTTATATGTAAAAAAATCGTAAACTAACGAGTAAACTACTTTGCTTGATTAGGTGGGAAATATATAAATGGAGTAGAACAAAATTACAACAAATATTAGCTTTAGTAAATAAAAGTCTTTTAGTTTACATTAAATTACAAGTACAAATAACTTTTAAAAAGTAAGCCGTTTACTTCTTGCGCTGGGTACCGAACCTTCTACTTAGGAATAAAATGTCATCTAGTTTATTTGGATTCAATCTATTTCTCCGATCATTCGTCATAAGTCCTGATTTTTGTAGATTATGCGTTCGGAAGGCTCGGATGTTGCGGGAATACAAAGGTATTTGTGAGCTATTTTGGTCAAACTTGGATATATAATCTTCCTTTCGTCCCAAATAGCTAGAGGGTTCTTTTTCCTCTCCAAGTATGGCATGTTTAGATACTGGTTGTCAGCTACCAGTGCTGAGAAAGTTAACGCTTGAGCATTGGCTACCTATAAAAATACACATTAAAATTACAACCAAGTTAAAATTAAGATTTATTACTTCTAGGGCCGGTTTTAAGCATAGGATACATAGGTGCGTTCCTAGGGGCCCGCACCACACGGAACCAAATACAAAATCTTCATTCAAGCAAAAAGTCTGCAATCTATATTAAGACTGTAATAAGGGCCTGCACCACTGATTTAGCCCAGAGGTCTAAAGACCCTAAATACGGCATGATTACTTCAATAAAGCTTGTAATTAATATAGGAAATCATACTAATATTATAAATTTGAAAGTTTGGATGTTTGTGCGTAACTCTGAAGTTCCATCACGTGGAGACTACTAGACCGATTGAGCTTAAATTTTGCATAGATGTACTTGATAGTCCTGAGTAACATATAGGCATATTAAAGTTGTGAAGATCCTATAGGGCTATGCCCCACGGGGGTTCAAATTTCCCATGTATTCCTTATGGATATTCATTTTTGTTTGAGCTGATGAAAATACAAACAACTGATCTTGATTCGTAGTAGTTCCACAGGCTAACCACAGAATGAAGCAAATAACTATCATAGTTTTTATAAATAATTCGGGGCGAAGCCTGCGAGTAAAAGCTAGTATATCAATAAAAGAAGGAATATGAAATATTAACTAGCTTATCTCTGCTCCTTTTGTATCCAAGCACACTCACAGGTCATATCCATCATTTGGTATTTATTCAGCCCTATTTATTATTGGTCTTTGGACTGCTGTTTCATAATGGCTGAAAACTCGTCAACCACCTACAATAAAAATAATCATACTTACTTATTTGATTTTACATAATTGTAACTGTGATCCTCTTTTAAATGTATGCGATCAGAAGAGCGTTTATAAACCGTTAGATGAAAATTTAGATTTTGATATAAAATTTGTATTTTAGAAGGAGATTGGACAAATCAGTTGATGTTCTTATATTGGCACATTTTAAACATATCTTATAATCATATTAAACTTTACTTTTAAATAATCTAAAATTAATGTTACCAGGGCCGGATTTAAGCATAGGCTAGGCATGCCCGCACGCTTAGGCGCCCGTGGCACACAAAACCCACATATCAAACAGAGTAAAACAAACTCACTTCACTTATATTCGCCTTAAAATACGCCCTAGTTGCGTCGGCGTCTTGGACTATAATTTAATGATTTAATGACATAGGCCTAGTCAAAATGGTCAGCAGCCTGAGTGGAAAACTGTCAGGGGCACCACAGGTTGAACCTAGGCCTAAATCCGGCCCTGACTTTAATAGTTGTAAAATATCTCTATAGTTGTAAAAGCGTACTACTTACCCACTGTTGGGCAATTTGTGCGTTTGAATCTAAACCAAACCCATCCTTTTTGAACCGGGGATCAAGAAATGTTTCCTTTGCAGCGGTTCTATTTTTGTCTTATAGGCTACACATTGACGTGCCTGAAAACGACGGAGGTGAGCCACTTTTTCAAGTGTAGCCCCGCTTCTGTTTTCAGAATTTTAATTCGTAAAACATTTTAAAGCCCTCTAACCAAAGGAATCAGGCTGAAAATTTTGGATAGAGCTCCTCACTTAAAACCACCATAATTTTTTCAAACGGTCCTACAAGAGATGCACAGTCATCTAAGAGATCCTATTGAGAGGATTCTAGGTTCGAAACGTTCTTATGTATTTGATTCAATTAACTAGCAAAACTTCTTGGTTTATTACTTCAGCATTCTTTACATTTACTTCTGGTTGAGTTACCAACTTGAATAATTCTTTAGAGTCTCTGACGATTGAAGTTTTTTTCATGTTTTCTCTTTGACCAAACTTGCCCCAGAATGAATTTAACATTTATTTGGTTACTGATCTAAGTCCCCCGTTTTTATCAATTTTATCTTTATCCTCCTCTGTCTTACACCAACTAGGATAGATAGCCTGAAGCTTCCTGCTTTACTTTCAAAAATGTATTTATAAAATCTGTAAACAAATCTCCGTTTTCATATGTGGCGACTTCGTACTCCCACAACTCGTACATGTCCAAAATCACATAGCCCTTTTCTACAGCTTTTCTAATCTCATCCATTTTCCAGGTCCCAACTAACGCTCTTTCCTCACTCTCATGAAAACATTCCCCTTGGTTTAAAGTCTCCCCACAAGTTCTACACAATACAAACATCTATTTCTTATTCATTTTAGCGGGAAGTACGGGATGATAAAAGTTGTAAGGAGGTAGAATCTTATATTTCAACAATCCCTCTACTTCAAGACCTCTCTCTCGACACTCGTTTCCAACGTAAATGATAGGGTGTCTAACGGGGTACTTACAATATTTATTTACAAACGGATAAAGGGAGCAAACATCAACATACTGTATCGTTTCTCTCTCTTCACATTTATGATATGTTTTAGTATTACCTGTCCTACCTCCAAAAAGGAAATCTAGGATTGAGTGGAAGTGTGTTTAGAATGGATAGTTGGTTCAAGTGATTTAGTTTATTATTTTTCTTCAATTTATTAAGTTCACATTTCCACATCTCTACAACCTCATAACTATTCAGTTTGTAAATTTTGGACTTGGTTCTTTCGTTCCGGGGATGGAAACTGTCTGAAGGATCGTGCTGCAGAGGTTCTTCTCTGCTGTATGGATAACATTTTGGACACCCGTTTCAATTACACCCGTGAAACTCAAATTCTCTCACTGTCAAACCTATCAACTTTCATTTCAATAAATTTTACTTCTTTACCTCGGCCCGCGTGCTCAATCCTCAATCCACGTATCTCCTCTTCCCATGTCAACCATTGTAAAGCAACTGATCATTGATTGTTTGTCAGTCTGTACCCGTTTTAGGAATCATACCTATTGTGTTTGGTTTTAGAAATTTACGGCGAAAAGCTAAGTTACATGCACTGGCAATTGTCATAGCTTCGAGGAACGGGTCTACGTTATATTGTTCAAGAAGCAAGGCTCTAAATTTTATACACGCTTGAGCTAAAATCTCCACGTCTGAAATACAATACTCCAAGATTTATTTTTTAAAATCCAACACATATTCTCCAACGTCTCGTTCATCGTAGCTTTGGTTCAATGTCTCAAAGTCTTTGAAGCATTTTTCAAACATTGACTCTGGGGAATAATACTTTTTGTCAGGCATCAGGCCTACATAATTTTGATTTGCCAGAGTGTTAAAAAGATGCAGGAAATAACCTTTCTTTTTCTTGGGAGGAAGGTCAAAGGCTTTAGGGAGTGCAGCGAGGGCCATTGAGAAGTAGCTAAGTGAGTCAACAAATCTTACGTTGGCTACTTCAATCAAAATAGCTTTAGTTCCCCGAGGAGTTATTTTTGGTGTGAATTTAGTTTCTTCCATGGTGTACTGTAGAATAAATTGGAAATCAAAACCTTGCCCGTAGTGGGCAATCACACATCATCTTTAAATTTCTTTCGAAATTCCATTACCGTACATAGTCCATGAATTGCTTTACTGGTTCTTTTTCAAAGACTCTTTGCCTCTCAGAACAATTTTGACACTCACCCGTTGATACATTTAAAACAGTACTGTTGTGAGACGCACAAGTTAACTTTATGAACTTTTTTATCAGGATCTGGGGGAAGAGACTCATCCTATCTTGTTTCAAAGTAAAAAATATGAAAAGAAAATCTTGGTATTTCGGAGTTCTCCTATCTACCCTCATGAAACACTGATGTGCGGGCTCTTTGAACGCATCAGAGAGTTTACAATAAACGTCTCCACATACATGAGCTGTCTTACGTTTTAATGAAAAAATTATTTTCTTACAATCGCGGCAGAGTTTTATAGATTTACATACTTGCCCATGATGGGCTATTAAACACCGCTCATTTTTGAAGAAGCGGTTGCAAAGACGGCATGTGATGCCTTTTACCCTCGTAACGTCAATTCCAAACGTGTCGCTAGATGTAATATAATCAGAGTTACTTTAAATGATGCCCCCAAAAATATCCCAAAGAACATCACCACTAACTTCAGAGACAGTTCTCAAAGCTACGTTCCCCGGTTCAGCACTTTTTAAACTTATAGACTGTAATTTAAATCCAAAATAGTTGGTAGGTACAGCGTCGGCTTTAGCTTTTTCAACAATTTGATTAAAATCTTTACGAATCCAATCAAACTCAGAGATACCTCTTGGCGGTTTAGTGAATTTGAAAACAGTTTCCAGCCTGTACAACCTGAAGTGTTTAACATAGGTTTCAGAGGTACCAATTACATTTACTGGGTTTTGAGAACTCTTTTTAATGTTAGAAACTTCCATCCTTTAACAGAGAATTAAATACTGAAAACTGAGAAAACAATCTAAACTGTAATATACAAATTTCTTACGCTTAAAAAGATCAAATACATCAACCAGAGCCAAGCTCACAGATATAATTAAATTAAAATTGAGAGCGCAGAATCAACAAGACAATAATAATTTGTACAAGATAACACTTAACGATTACGCAGAAGCAGCATAAAACACGCCTGATCAGTGTTACGACTGGAGCAGATTGAGGTAATAGAGCCTATGTTTAGAGGTAAATAGTATGTAGGAGAGCACTGTACGTATGTATAACTATACAAGTCAAAAAATACTAACACAAAAACTACACAAGTCAAAGCAGAGCTACAGGTTCAGTTATGATGAAAGTTAAGGTAATAGAGGTAGCATACAATACTCTAGCTGAGAACTGCTCTAACCATGTGAGTCTACTGTATTTAAGAACAAGAATAGAAAGTGAGATTTTCGGTGTAAGGATATGTTAGTCAGGTATAGCCAGGTCACTAAGCACGCAAAATTACTACAATACAGGAGAATTAAAATTACTACAATACAATAACTCTAAAAATAATTATAATCAAATGTAAGTTTATATTTGCACAATTGCAAAATTAACAACCGGAGTAGCGCAGGGACTTCTGACTAGTGCGAACGCAAGGGGTAGAGTGAAGTTAACGCTTGCGAATAACGAGCGCTAAAAGTAACTACCAATCAGAACACAGAACGCGAATTACAACCAATAGAATGCATTTTTATCCCGACCAATTACAGATTTGTATTTTAAATGGTCACGACTCGTCAAATACACTAGACTGCGAGACAAGAAGCTGGAGTTAGATTTGCAGAAGGGATTGAAGGATTTAGAAGGATGCGAGGTTTAGCTGATTAACAACAGAAGGACGTGAGGGTTAGATATGTAGAAGGAAACGTAGGTCAAATAATTACCACAGAAGGCTAGATGGTTAACAACAACAGGACAAGAGGGTTAAATAGTTAACCACAGAGGGTAGATGATTGAACATAAAAGGATGTAAGAGATAGATATTTTCCACAGAGGGTAGCAGAACAACCACAGAGGGTAGTAATTACACCCCAATTCTATTCTCCATAAGAGTCTATGTTATTCTATTCCCCCCATAAGAGCCTATGCTATTCTATTCTCCATAAGAGTCCATGCTATTTTATCCTCCATAAGAGCCCGTGTTGGGGCCAAGGTGGCCGCCCTTACTACTATAAATCTTAGAAATTTATCCAGAAAACCAGGTGAAGCCATTTAGTTAGAGATTATAGAGCTTATAAAAACTTATAAATCACAAAATTGTAATCAAAATCAGTATAGCCGTTTTTGAGAAATTGTTTTTGTACAATTTTTTAGTGGTTTCAAAACATTTTAAAACCCCTTTTAGTATAAAACAATGACAACGCCAGTAGTTAGGGCGGGCACCTTGGGTCCAACATTGGTCTTATGGAGAATAGAATAACATGGGGTCTTATGGAGAATAGATTAACATGGACTCTTATGGGGGAATAGAATAACATGTACTCTTATGGAAAATAGAATTGGGGTGTAATTGCTACCCTCTGCGACTCTTCTGCTACCCTCTTTGACAACTATCTATCTTCTGCTACCCTCTGTGACAACTATCTATTTCTTGCAGCCTTTATGGTTAATTATTTAACCCTCGTGTCCTTCTGTTGTTAATCATCTAGTCTTCTGTGGTAATTATTTGACCTACGTTTCCTTTTACATATTTAACCCTCGTGTCCTTCTGTTGTAAACCATCTAGCCTTCTGTGGTAATTGTTTAACCCTCGTGTCCTTCTGTTTTTAATCATCTAGCCTTCTGTGGTAATTGTTTAACCCTCGTGTCCTTCTGTTTTTAATCATCTAGTATTCTGTGGTAATTATTTTACCCTCGTGTCCTTCTGTTGTTAATCATCTAGTATTCTGTGGTAATTATTTTACCCTCGTGTCCTTCTGCTGTTAATCATCTAGCCTTCTGTACATCTAACCTCCACAACCTTCACTCCCTTCTGCGTAAATAATCTCACTTCCTTCTGCGTATCTAACCACAACATTCGAAAGAAGTCTCTGGCAGCAAACTCGTTGTAACTAGTTAAAATACTGCTCTGTAATTGGTTATAATAAAAATGCATTCTATTGGTTGTAATTAGCGTTCTGTGCCCTGATTGGTCGAGACTTTTAGCGCTTTTTATTCTCAAGCGTTAACTTCACTCTGTCTCTTGCATTTGCACTGGTCAGAGGTCCATGCGCTACTCCGTTCGTTGATTTTGCACTTGGCAAATATTACATTTGATTATAATGATTTTAGTTTTCTTGTATTGTAGTAGTTTTAATTCTCATGTATTGTAGTAATCTTGCGTGCTTAATGACATGGCTAGAATAGTGTTGTATTTAATTGTTTTACCTGACTAACATATCCTTACACCATTAATCTCACTCTCTAGTCTTGTTCTTTTGGTTAGAGTATTGTTTGCTACCTTCATTAGAGTTAACCTGTAGTTCTGCTTTGACTTGCGTAGTTTGGGTGTTAGTGTTTTTTGACTTGTGTAGTTATACATACGTCCAGTGCTCTCCTACATACTATATACCTCTAAACATAGACTCTACTACCTCATTCTGCTTCAGTCGTCACACTGATCAGACGTGTTTTATGCTGCTTCTGCGTAATTGTTAAGTGTTCTCTTGCACAAATTATTATTGTCTTGTTGATTCTGCGCTATTAATTCAGTTATATTGGTGTGAACTTGACTCTGGCTGGTGTATTTGATCTCTTTAAACGTTAGAGTGTTGTGTATTACAGTTCAGATTGTTTTCAGTATTTCATTCTCTGTTAAAGGATGGAAGTTTCCAACATTAAAAAGAGCTCTCAAAGCCCAGTAAATTTAATTGGTACCTCTGAAACCTATGTTAGACACTTCAGGTTGTACGGGTTGGAAACTGTTTTCAAATTCACTAAACCGCCAAGAGGTATCTCTGAGTTTGATTGGATTCGTAAAGGTTTTAATCAAATTGTTGAAAAGGCTAAAGCCAACGCTGTACCCACTGATTATCTTGGGTTTAAAATGCAATCGATAAGTTTAAAAAGTGCTGAACCGGGGTACGTAGCTTTGAGACCTGTCTCTGAAGTTAGCGGTGATGTTCTCTGGGATATTTTTGGAGGCATAATTCAAAGTAACTCTGAATCTTTAACCTCTAGCGACACTTTTAGAATTGACGTTACGAGGGTAAATGTCCCCGTAGGTAAAGGGAGAGTACGTCCAGAGATGTACAACACGTTTGACGAGGAATGTAAAGCTAGGAAGGGAATTGTTGTAATTAATAATAAAGACAATTTATGTTTGGCTAGAGCATTGGTGGTAGGCAAGGCTTATGCAAAGAATGATCCTCAGATCTACGCTATACGAAAAGACAAGGGGAAAAGACAAACATTCAGAGCTAATAAACTCATAGCAAAGGCCCGTGTAGAAATGCCGGAGGAGGGCGCTGGCATCCCTGAGCTTGAAAAATTCCAGTCACATCTTAAAAAATACAGAATAACAGTCTACAGTTACGATAGAAAAGGCCGGGATATTTACTTTGAGGGAGGTAATGAAGACGCTAAATTTAAAATTAACTTGCTCTTTCACAACGGGCATTACAATGTAATTACAAACTTAACTGCTGCTTTCGTATGTTATTATTTCTGTGAAGCCTGTCATATTCCCTACAATAACAAGGGTGAGCATCGATGCTCTAACATCTGCCCGTCTTGCCATTCTATCTCTCCGCCCTGTAAACTTGAACACGGAGGCATCACATGCCGTCTTTGCAACCGCTTCTTCAAAAATGAGCGGTGTTTAATAGCCCATCAAGGGCAAGTATGTAAATCTATAAAGTTCTGCCGCGAATGTAACAAAATGATATATCCAGGAAAACGTAAGACAGCTCACGTATGCGGAGAAGTTTACTGTAACCCCTGCGAAGCGTTCAAAGACCCCGCGCATCAGTGTTTCATAAAGGTAGATAGGAAAATTCCGAAAGACCGAGATTTTCTTTTCATATTTTTTGACTTTGAAACGAGGCAGGATGAGTCTCTTCCCTCAGATCCTGATAAAAAATTGCATAAAGTTAACCTGTGCGTCTCGCAACAATACTGTTTTAAATGTGTTAATGAGGGTGAGTGTGAAACCTGTTCTGAGAGGCAAAGAGTCTTTGAAAAAGAACCAGTAAAACAATTCATGGACTATGTAATGGGAATTCGAAAGAAATTTAAAGATATTTGTGTGATTGCTCACAACGGGCAGGGTTTTGATTTTCAATTCATTCTACAGTACATCATGGAAGAAACTAAATTTACACCAAAAATAACTCCTCGGGGAACTAAAGCTATTTTGATTGAAGTAGCCAACGTAAGGTTTGTTGACTCACTTAGTTATTTTCCTATGGCCCTCGCAGCGCTCCCTAAAGCTTTTGATCTGCCTCCCGAGAAAAAGAAAGGTTATTTCCCGCATCTTTTTAACACTGTGGCAAACCAAAATTATGTAGGCCCGATACCCGACAAAAAGTATTACTGCCCGGAATCAATGTTTGAGAAACCTCACGAAGCTTTCGAGATTTGGTACGACGAGCAAGTGGCGAGTAACTACGTGTTTGATTTTAAAAAAGAAATCTTGGAGTACTGTATCTCTGACGTGGAAATCCTAGCTCAAGCGTGTATAAAATTTAGAGCCTTGCTTCTTGAACAATGTAACGTAGACCCATTTTTCGAGGCCGTAACTATTGCTAGCGCCTGTAACTTAGCTTTTCGGCGTAACTTTCTAAAACCAAACACAATAGGTTTGATTCCCAAAAACGGGTACAGACTGACTGACAATCAGTCAGCCGTTGCTTTACAATGGTTAGCATGGGAGGAGGAGAAACGAGGGTTGAGGATTCAACACGCGGGCCGGGGTAAAGAAGTAAAAATTAAAGGAATGAAAGTTGATGGGTTTGACGGGGAACGGATTTACGAGTTTCACGGGTGTTACTGGCACGGTTGCCCGAAATGTTATCAATACAGCAGAGAAGAACCTCTGCCGGAGGATCCTTCAGACAGCTTGCATCTCCGTTACGAGAGAACCAAGTCCAAAATGGCAAAATTTAATAACTATGAGGTTGTAGAGATGTGGGAATGTAAATTTAATAAATTGAAGAAAGATAATAAACTAAATCACTTGAACCAACTGTCCATTCTAAACACACTTCCACTCAATCCTAGAGATTCCTTTTTTGGAGGCAGGACAGGCAATACTAAAACATATCATAAATGTGAAGAGGGAGAAACGATACAGTATGTTGATGTTTGCTCCCTTTATCCGTTTGTGAATAAATATTGTAAGTATCCCGTGGGTCATCCTACTATTTATGTTGGAAATGAGTGCCGAGAGAGAGGTCTTGAAGTAGAGGGATTATTGAAATGTAAGATTCTACCTCCTTACAACTTGTATCACCCCGTACTCCCCGCTAAAATGAATAATAAATTAATGTTTGTGTTGTGTAGAACTTGCGGGGAGACTTTAAACCAAGGGGAATGTTTTCATGAGAGTGAGGAAAGGGCAATGGTAGGAACATGGACTATGGATGAAATTAGGAAAGCTGTAGAAAAGGGCTATGTGATTTTGGACATGTATGAGTTGTGGGAGTACGAGGTAGCCACTTATGAAAATGGAGGTTTGTTTACAGATTTCATTAATAAATTCTTGAAAGTAAAGCAGGAAGCCTCAGGCTATCCCGCCTGGTGTATGACAGAGGAGGATAAAGAAAAGTATGTTTATGATTTCTTTAAGCGTGAGGGTATTCAAATGGAGAAAGATAAAATTTGTAAAAACGGGGGACTTAGATCAGTAGCCAAATTAATGTTAAATTCATTCTGGGGCAAGTTTGGTCAAAGAGAAAACATGACAAAAACTTCAATCGTCAGAGACTCTAAAGAATTATTCAAGTTGGTAACTCAACCAGAAGTAAATGTAAAGTATGCTGAAGTAATAAACCAAGAAGTTTTGCTAGTTAATTGGCAGAATGTTGATGAAGCTAGTGAGGCTCTAAAAACTGTAAATGTTGTAATTGCAGCCTACACTACAGCTCACGCGAGACTTAAACTTTATGAACATCTAGATTCTCTTGGAGGGCAGGTCTTGTATTATGATACAGATTCGTGTATTTATTTATACCGTAATGGGTTGTATAAGGTTCCTACGGGGGATTACCTCGGGGAAATGACGGATGAATTGGCAGATGAGTACGGGCCCGGCTCTTATATTGTAGAGTTTGTTTCTGGGGGACCAAAGACCTACGCTTACCTTGTCTGGTCAACCAAAAAGCAAAAGTTAGAATCTGTGTGTAAAATCAAGGGTCTAACATTAAACATGAAAACCTCCGAAACGTTAAACTTTGAAGCTCTAAAAAATATGGTACTAAACGAAGCTGCTGAAATACTAGAAATTGAAGAGAATAGAATCAGGAGAACAAAGACACGAGAAGTTGTTACAGTAAGTGAAATTAAAAAGTTTAGAATTACAGGACCCAAGAGAAAATTTAATGATGATCACGACACGTTGCCTTTCGGCTTTAAAAAACAAAAACTAATGGAACCATCACACGGGTACTAAGCGTATATACCTCTAAACATCAGCTCTGTTACCTCATTCTGTTCTGAGACACGGTACTGAACGGACGTGTCTGTGTCTTACCCTGTTTTGTCTCTTCTTGTAGAATGTCTGCTGAACATAATACATCCGCTAACCAACAGGTTTTTCTTCAACTTATACACAAAAAGAGGTTAAATGAAAATGCAAAATTTAATATTACACGCTCAGAGTTTAAGTTCTTACTTACAGGTTCAATAAATGCACGGGAATGGCCTTTGGTGTTTTCGGAGTATATAGTAGATAAAATAACGGAGAACTCCTCATCAAACACCTACATCGGAGTATCAATAAAGCACACAGGTGCATCAGGAGACATACCTTACATGCCATTAGCTAATCTAACACCGACAGTTTTTGATGATCACTTTGAAGAAATGTTTTGTAACGTTGAGAAACTATCTGGGGTTTTAAATCTTGAAGTATCACTTGTCTATATTCCTAGTTGCTACCGTCGATAAAGACGACACTTTTCCCTACGGAGCAGTGTTACTTTTGTACATACTTCTTGTGACTAGTACAGTTACATCATTCTACTCTGAGTTACGGTACTGATCAGACGTGCTTCTGCGCTGTTTTGTCTGTAAAAACGTAATTGTGACATGGCTGCTAAATACTATACATTTAATAACAAACCGGTATTGGTTCTGTTTGATAATGAAGGAAAGCCATGGTTTAAAGCTAAAGATGTAGCATCTGCTCTTAAGCATGTTAATTGCTGTAGTGCAATTCAGAACCATGTAGATGACAATGATAAATTAACTGTTGGAAGTTTTTCTGAGGCCCAAAAACAGGGTGTTGGACCGATTGAGAAAACAACTGTTTTCATAAACGAAGCCGGATTATGTTCTTTAATGTTAAAGTCGGCTACATCCGAAGCAAGACTGTTAGTAAGAAGTCTGCTGCCGGAGAAGTTTTACCTTACTTACACAAATATGAAAGATGAAATTTCACTTTAAATGTTAGTTTTTAAATCACAAGTTCCCACTGTATGAGTGTATGTGTGAATTAAGGTCACTGGCGTGGGTGACGAAAAACCCCGTAAACCTGAATGAGAAGACTTAGTAGATTGAGGAGTCTGGCCAACTCCCAGACTGCTCTTTTGAACGGGTATGTGTGAATGTGTGATGAAGGATCTAGTAGATTGAGGCGTCTGGCTAACACCCAGACTACTCCTTCGAACGAGCCGGTGTGAATGTGTGATGAAGGATCTAGTAGATTGAGGCGTCTGGCTAACACCCAGGCTACTCCTTTGAACGAGTCGGTGTGAATGAAGGATTTTGAACATTGAGAAGCCTTGCTAACGCACAGGCTACTCCTTGGAACAATCCGGTGGGACTTGTAAAAAAAAAGTAAATAAATATAAAGCAAATAAAAAAAAACTCTATCCTTTCGTTTGCTAAAAGGGAGAGGACTTTTATTTTGTACTGGGCGTCAACCAGGTAATCTGGATTGGCTCACGCACGAAATAAAGGTTGAACCTGGGTGCTCACGCACGAATGGTCTCAAACCCCATTCAAGCAAACATACACTTACCGAGGGTTTATCACAGAATACCCGGAGATCTAGACGGTAGCTGTGGAGACTCAATGGATCGAGGTTGGAAACACTGATCACAGGAGAACATCTGACTTGGAAACATTTGACCGGAGATAGATAGATATTTGTCCCCGGTGGACAGTTTTCAGCGGACTTGGAGGTATTTTATAGCTTAAGGTTTCCATTAAAGAAAAACATACCCCAGTAAATAGTTTTAGCGGACCCGGTATTGTTTGACCGAGAAATTTAAAATGTTTGGGCAAAGTTAAATTTAGCCCCCGGTAAACAGTTTTAGCGGACTCGGTATTGTTTGGCCGAGAAATTTAAAAGGTTTGGACAAAGTTAAATGCAGCCCCGGTAGAGTATTTTCAGTAAATTGTGACAGAATTGACGATACGTTAGATCGTCAGAGTACCTTACGGTCCCCGGCAGACAGTTTTAACGAACTTGAACATATTCAACCGAGAAAATACACAATCAACCTGCAGAACTACCCGGACTCAGACAAAAATAACCAACTCAGAGTGAAATACTGTATAATTTCTGTCCTTCTAAAGAATGCATTTTATGTTTGTTGTCTTTTAATATGTACCCATGGTGTATCATTTGTGGCAAACTCCACGATGTTGGTGTTGGTTACAATATTTGACTCTTGAATGCAGTAAAAGTATATATTGATTCTGTTTGTTGGTATATAGTAACAGTGTTTTTCAAGCAACTAACTAGAACAAAAAGACAACTCTGTATTTTTTTTTACTTTACAAAATACCATACCATCACCTTTCTCTTTTGCATTAGTTTTAATTCATAAACAGAGGGCTTGGCGTGTAGTCAGGTCTAACATTTAGAATCATGTTTACAAAACATGTCCCAGCTACTAACTACTTCAGCTATAATGTTATCAAAGGGAGGCGTCTCGCCTCCCTTGGGTGTTGGTATAGCTTTTCCTGTCTATTCATTTCTACTAGTGTTTACAAGTCTTTTCTAGCTACTGTAACAGAGGTTTCTAAACAGTTAAATGCAAAGAATGCTTCCAAAAGTAATACAAATTGAACAAACCTGCTAAAATAAGCATAAAGTTCAAAGTTTTCCTTAATGTATTACTTTACAGACCCTAACCATACTAAACAGCTAAAAAACTACAAGTGTTGTTCGTTCATACAGCTGAACACCAACCAGAAACTTGACATTTTAATTCAGAACCTTATTATACACCACCTGACATTCTAATGTAGAATTGCAATATTTGATTAATAAACTCAGTAAAATTATATATTGATTCTGTTTGCTGGTATATTGTAATAGTGTTTTCAAGCAACTAACTACAACAAAAACACACATATAAACTCTAAAGTGTTTAATCTCTGTATTTGTTTAACTTTACAAAATACAATACCATCACCAGCCTCTTCTGCATTAGTTTAAATTAAAAAAACTGTGGACCCTCAAGTTCCAACACTTAGAATCTTTATCTGGTGTAATTTTATGAGCGTTTCGCAGCCCTTGAAGCTAGGGTATAGCTTTTCTGTTAGTGTTTACAAGTATCTTCTAGCTACTGTGTCTAGAGGTTTCTAAACAGTTCAATGCATATTAAAAATTAGTCCTGCTATCATAAATTCCAAATATGCCTTAATATATTACTTTACAGACCCTAACCATACTAAACAGCTAAAAAAAAAACTCCAAGTGTTGTTCGTTCATACAACTGAACACCAACCAGAAACATTACATTTTAATTCAGAACCTACACAATAGCAAAAATTACCTACTCATGATGTTAAAACCTCAATTATAATGTTTTCTAATGATCTAATAAAAGACAGAGACATGCCCGGAAATAATAACTAAAGATCAGATTGAGCTTGATGAACCCAACTGCTATAATACTAAACTACAACAATACCTAAACAACGGCTAAAAATCAACATACCTGAACAATCAGTCAAAGTATCATTTATTTTGTGTGACTTGTGTTTTCACTAGTTTGTCACTCATACAGCGTTTCTTGTATGTGAGTTAGTTTCAATCACAAGTATTTAAAAACTGTAGCTAAACTAAAGAGACTGCTCAAATCCTGGTTTATCACGATACAAAGCAGGCAATCCGTACCTATGTTAGAGAAAAACACCACAAAACAACACTGGAAGTACAGGGGGGCGAAACGCCCCCCTTGTACTTTCATTCCCATACAATCTTTCTTAACGAGCCTGGTTTATACAAATTAATTTTAACACAGAGCTAGTTTTCTTGTATGTGTGAGTGTTTGTTTAAATCACATGTATTTGACAACTGTAGCTAAACTAAAGAGATTTCTCAAATCTTGGGGTACTCTAACCCACGAAAAGCAATCAGAGATCATGTTAAGAGAAAAATATCGTAAAACAATACCTAAAGTGCTAGGTGAACCCCACTTCCCCACCCCGCCCTAAGGGGGGCGCGATTCACGCCCACCTTTGAACTAACAATCTCATACTGTATATATCAGCGAACCAGGTATTTATTCACTTAATTTAACAAATAAAATAGAAGTTAAAACTTACAGTTCCCAATGCTCGCATGCTAGCCTCTACAGACTTAGGACTTATACCCAGTTAACGTACTAATAAAAAGCAGAGCCTGATGAACCCAACTGCTTCTAAACAACAGCTAAACAGTCAACATATTTGAACAATAACTGCCTTAATTGTAGCAGCTACAACTCTGTAAAAATAGCCAGAGAGTCATTTTAGCGAAGTTCCAGTACTTTCAACACCTTCATTGGTTTATATTCTCGTTGAAGAATTAGTCAAAATATCATTTATTTTGTGTTGGTTTATAACCAGTTTTCTTGTATGTTAAATATTTTTCAATCACAAGTATTTGACAGTGATATTAATTGTAAAGGTGTAGATAAGGAAGATAAGTGTAATGCTTTGAACATAATAAGCGAGGGGGGGCAGTTGACTGCTCCCCCTTTAACTTTCAAGATCAGTCTACCTTCATCAATGAATCTGGATTATACTCTTTTAATTTAACATAACAAATAGATGCTAAAACTTGCAAATATTCTGGAAAACTAGTAAAACAGAACTACTCCTCTCTAGTTGTCTTGTATGTGAGTGTTTTTAAATATGTTCAACCATGTCAGTGGCATGATTTAAGAGTATCTGAGGTCTTGGACTATGTAGAGAAAACAATACCGGGAGTCCGGGGAAGCGAAACTCTCCCACCTATCTTATAATGAACAAACCAAGTATTTATTCACTTAATTCAACATAACAAATAGAAGAAAACACCCTGGAGACTAACAAATTAACTCAGAAGCCAAAACTTTCAAACACCCTGAAAAACTAGTAAGACAAAGCTTGTAATCTGTCCAGTCTTGTAATGTTTCTTCTTTACAGAGTTAGCGTGGGTTAATAAGTACCAAATTGCATTTCAATCGCCCCAAAAACTCTCAAGATATTTAATTTTAAAGGATAGCTCCTTCAATTATTTTGATACTTTCCCGCCGTACAGAGTTTAAGTATTTTTTAAATCGTGGAGGATGTCAACAAGTACCTATATACCAAGTTTCAATTAAATCGGCCCAGCCGTTCTTAAGATATTGATTTTTAAAATATAGTTCCTTCAATTGTTTTGATACTACTTGCAGTACAGAGTTTAGGTTTTAGTGAGATGTAGCCGAGGTAAACAGGTACCTGTATGCCAAGTTTCATTCAAATCGGCCAAGCCGTTCTCAAGATATATAATTTTGAAAATTTGCCCCTTCATTTTTCGAGATGCAACCCGCAACATTTTAGTTAAGATTTTTCATATAGGTAGCTACCCCTCTGAAGTGCCTACACTACGTAGTAGGCAGTTTTTTGGGGTCAAAATGACCCTAGGACCCACCGTTTTTGAGATATAAGCAATTTTAAGATAATCAGACTCAATAAAGAGAAGAAGAAGAAGAAGAAAGAGAGAAGCAGCGGCGCGGAGTGGTGAAGGTGAGAGGGGAAGGTGAGGGGAGTAACATAACATGCAGAATAATACACAAGAGAAAGAAAAAGAAGAAAATCAGAACACACAAGAGAGAAGAAGAAGAAATAAAACAGTGGATGGGTGAGGGGAAGAGGGGAGGGGAAGGTGAGAGGTGAGAAGAAGAACACGCAAGTGGTAACAGAAGTGAGCAGTAGGAGTCCCAGTGTTTCGGCGCTAACATGGAGTTATATGGAGCACAGCTGATGTGGTGGCTTCACTCAGAGGGTCAACCACGTGACCAAAAAAAGGGGGCCATGACCTCAAAAAATTACCAGTGGTACCAACTTAAGAGAAAAAAAATTCCCAGAGGTACCAACCACAGCTTAAATTATGTCACGCTAACGTGACGAACCAAAAAAACAAGTGTTGCCAACCCAACACTTCCCGACAAAATTTAAGATCATGGACAAAGGTTCAGTGTTGCCAACCCAACACTTCCCAAAAAGGCCATGGACACTTACATTACATCAAAAATTATTCCCATGTTAGCACCCACTCGTGGCACCCCTACTGCTCACTTCTGTTACCACTTGCGTGTTCTTCTTCTCACCTCTCACCTTCCCCTCCCCTCTTCCCCTCACCCATCCACTGTTTTATTTCTTCTTCTTCTCTCTTGTGTGTTCTGATTTTCTTCTTTTTCTTTCTCTTGTGTATTATTCTGCATGTTATGTTACTCCCCTCACCTTCCCCTCTCACCTTCACCACTCCGCGCCGCTGCTTCTCTCTTTCTTCTTCTTCTTCTTCTCTTTATTGAGTCTGATTATCTTAAAATTGCTTATATCTCAAAAACGGTGGGTCCTAGGGTCATTTTGACCCCAAAAAACTGCCTACTACGTAGTGTAGGCACTTCAGAGGGGTAGCTACCTATATGAAAAATCTTAACTAAAATGTTGCGGGTTGCATCTCGAAAAATGAAGGGGCAAATTTTCAAAATTATATATCTTGAGAACGGCTTGGCCGATTTGAATGAAACTTGGCATACAGGTACCTGTTTACCTCGGCTACATCTCACTAAAACCTAAACTCTGTACTGCAAGTAGTATCAAAACAATTGAAGGAACTATATTTTAAAAATCAATATCTTAAGAACGGCTGGGCCGATTTAATTGAAACTTGGTATATAGGTACTTGTTGACATCCTCCACGATTTAAAAAATACTTAAACTCTGTACGGCGGGAAAGTATCAAAATAATTGAAGGAGCTATCCTTTAAAATTAAATATCTTGAGAGTTTTTGGGGCGATTGAAATGCAATTTGGTACTTATTAACCCACGCTAACTCTGTAAAGAAGAAACATTACAAGACTGGACAGATTACAAGCTTTGTCTTACTAGTTTTTCAGGGTGTTTGAAAGTTTTGGCTTCTGAGTTAATTTGTTAGTCTCCAGGGTGTTTTCTTCTATTTGTTATGTTGAATTAAGTGAATAAATACTTGGTTTGTTCATTATAAGATAGGTGGGAGAGTTTCGCTTCCCCGGACTCCCGGTATTGTTTTCTCTACATAGTCCAAGACCTCAGATACTCTTAAATCATGCCACTGACATGGTTGAACATATTTAAAAACACTCACATACAAGACAACTAGAGAGGAGTAGTTCTGTTTTACTAGTTTTCCAGAATATTTGCAAGTTTTAGCATCTATTTGTTATGTTAAATTAAAAGAGTATAATCCAGATTCATTGATGAAGGTAGACTGATCTTGAAAGTTAAAGGGGGAGCAGTCAACTGCCCCCCCTCGCTTATTATGTTCAAAGCATTACACTTATCTTCCTTATCTACACCTTTACAATTAATATCACTGTCAAATACTTGTGATTGAAAAATATTTAACATACAAGAAAACTGGTTATAAACCAACACAAAATAAATGATATTTTGACTAATTCTTCAACGAGAATATAAACCAATGAAGGTGTTGAAAGTACTGGAACTTCGCTAAAATGACTCTCTGGCTATTTTTACAGAGTTGTAGCTGCTACAATTAAGGCAGTTATTGTTCAAATATGTTGACTGTTTAGCTGTTGTTTAGAAGCAGTTGGGTTCATCAGGCTCTGCTTTTTATTAGTACGTTAACTGGGTATAAGTCCTAAGTCTGTAGAGGCTAGCATGCGAGCATTGGGAACTGTAAGTTTTAACTTCTATTTTATTTGTTAAATTAAGTGAATAAATACCTGGTTCGCTGATATATACAGTATGAGATTGTTAGTTCAAAGGTGGGCGTGAATCGCGCCCCCCTTAGGGCGGGGTGGGGAAGTGGGGTTCACCTAGCACTTTAGGTATTGTTTTACGATATTTTTCTCTTAACATGATCTCTGATTGCTTTTCGTGGGTTAGAGTACCCCAAGATTTGAGAAATCTCTTTAGTTTAGCTACAGTTGTCAAATACATGTGATTTAAACAAACACTCACACATACAAGAAAACTAGCTCTGTGTTAAAATTAATTTGTATAAACCAGGCTCGTTAAGAAAGATTGTATGGGAATGAAAGTACAAGGGGGGCGTTTCGCCCCCCTGTACTTCCAGTGTTGTTTTGTGGTGTTTTTCTCTAACATAGGTACGGATTGCCTGCTTTGTATCGTGATAAACCAGGATTTGAGCAGTCTCTTTAGTTTAGCTACAGTTTTTAAATACTTGTGATTGAAACTAACTCACATACAAGAAACGCTGTATGAGTGACAAACTAGTGAAAACACAAGTCACACAAAATAAATGATACTTTGACTGATTGTTCAGGTATGTTGATTTTTAGCCGTTGTTTAGGTATTGTTGTAGTTTAGTATTATAGCAGTTGGGTTCATCAAGCTCAATCTGATCTTTAGTTATTATTTCCGGGCATGTCTCTGTCTTTTATTAGATCATTAGAAAACATTATAATTGAGGTTTTAACATCATGAGTAGGTAATTTTTGCTATTGTGTAGGTTCTGAATTAAAATGTAATGTTTCTGGTTGGTGTTCAGTTGTATGAACGAACAACACTTGGAGTTTTTTTTTTAGCTGTTTAGTATGGTTAGGGTCTGTAAAGTAATATATTAAGGCATATTTGGAATTTATGATAGCAGGACTAATTTTTAATATGCATTGAACTGTTTAGAAACCTCTAGACACAGTAGCTAGAAGATACTTGTAAACACTAACAGAAAAGCTATACCCTAGCTTCAAGGGCTGCGAAACGCTCATAAAATTACACCAGATAAAGATTCTAAGTGTTGGAACTTGAGGGTCCACAGTTTTTTTAATTTAAACTAATGCAGAAGAGGCTGGTGATGGTATTGTATTTTGTAAAGTTAAACAAATACAGAGATTAAACACTTTAGAGTTTATATGTGTGTTTTTGTTGTAGTTAGTTGCTTGAAAACACTATTACAATATACCAGCAAACAGAATCAATATATAATTTTACTGAGTTTATTAATCAAATATTGCAATTCTACATTAGAATGTCAGGTGGTGTATAATAAGGTTCTGAATTAAAATGTCAAGTTTCTGGTTGGTGTTCAGCTGTATGAACGAACAACACTTGTAGTTTTTTAGCTGTTTAGTATGGTTAGGGTCTGTAAAGTAATACATTAAGGAAAACTTTGAACTTTATGCTTATTTTAGCAGGTTTGTTCAATTTGTATTACTTTTGGAAGCATTCTTTGCATTTAACTGTTTAGAAACCTCTGTTACAGTAGCTAGAAAAGACTTGTAAACACTAGTAGAAATGAATAGACAGGAAAAGCTATACCAACACCCAAGGGAGGCGAGACGCCTCCCTTTGATAACATTATAGCTGAAGTAGTTAGTAGCTGGGACATGTTTTGTAAACATGATTCTAAATGTTAGACCTGACTACACGCCAAGCCCTCTGTTTATGAATTAAAACTAATGCAAAAGAGAAAGGTGATGGTATGGTATTTTGTAAAGTAAAAAAAAATACAGAGTTGTCTTTTTGTTCTAGTTAGTTGCTTGAAAAACACTGTTACTATATACCAACAAACAGAATCAATATATACTTTTACTGCATTCAAGAGTCAAATATTGTAACCAACACCAACATCGTGGAGTTTGCCACAAATGATACACCATGGGTACATATTAAAAGACAACAAACATAAAATGCATTCTTTAGAAGGACAGAAATTATACAGTATTTCACTCTGAGTTGGTTATTTTTGTCTGAGTCCGGGTAGTTCTGCAGGTTGATTGTGTATTTTCTCGGTTGAATATGTTCAAGTTCGTTAAAACTGTCTGCCGGGGACCGTAAGGTACTCTGACGATCTAACGTATCGTCAATTCTGTCACAATTTACTGAAAATACTCTACCGGGGCTGCATTTAACTTTGTCCAAACCTTTTAAATTTCTCGGCCAAACAATACCGAGTCCGCTAAAACTGTTTACCGGGGGCTAAATTTAACTTTGCCCAAACATTTTAAATTTCTCGGTCAAACAATACCGGGTCCGCTAAAACTATTTACTGGGGTATGTTTTTCTTTAATGGAAACCTTAAGCTATAAAATACCTCCAAGTCCGCTGAAAACTGTCCACCGGGGACAAATATCTATCTATCTCCGGTCAAATGTTTCCAAGTCAGATGTTCTCCTGTGATCAGTGTTTCCAACCTCGATCCATTGAGTCTCCACAGCTACCGTCTAGATCTCCGGGTATTCTGTGATAAACCCTCGGTAAGTGTATGTTTGCTTGAATGGGGTTTGAGACCATTCGTGCGTGAGCACCCAGGTTCAACCTTTATTTCGTGCGTGAGCCAATCCAGATTACCTGGTTGACGCCCAGTACAAAATAAAAGTCCTCTCCCTTTTAGCAAACGAAAGGATAGAGTTTTTTTTTATTTGCTTTATATTTATTTACTTTTTTTTTACAAGTCCCACCGGATTGTTCCAAGGAGTAGCCTGTGCGTTAGCAAGGCTTCTCAATGTTCAAAATCCTTCATTCACACCGACTCGTTCAAAGGAGTAGCCTGGGTGTTAGCCAGACGCCTCAATCTACTAGATCCTTCATCACACATTCACACCGGCTCGTTCGAAGGAGTAGTCTGGGTGTTAGCCAGACGCCTCAATCTACTAGATCCTTCATCACACATTCACACATACCCGTTCAAAAGAGCAGTCTGGGAGTTGGCCAGACTCCTCAATCTACTAAGTCTTCTCATTCAGGTTTACGGGGTTTTTCGTCACCCACGCCAGTGACCTTAATTCACACATACACTCATACAGTGGGAACTTGTGATTTAAAAACTAACATTTAAAGTGAAATTTCATCTTTCATATTTGTGTAAGTAAGGTAAAACTTCTCCGGCAGCAGACTTCTTACTAACAGTCTTGCTTCGGATGTAGCCGACTTTAACATTAAAGAACATAATCCGGCTTCGTTTATGAAAACAGTTGTTTTCTCAATCGGTCCAACACCCTGTTTTTGGGCCTCAGAAAAACTTCCAACAGTTAATTTATCATTGTCATCTACATGGTTCTGAATTGCACTACAGCAATTAACATGCTTAAGAGCAGATGCTACATCTTTAGCTTTAAACCATGGCTTTCCTTCATTATCAAACAGAACCAATACCGGTTTGTTATTAAATGTATAGTATTTAGCAGCCATGTCACAATTACGTTTTTACAGACAAAACAGCGCAGAAGCACGTCTGATCAGTACCGTAACTCAGAGTAGAATGATGTAACTGTACTAGTCACAAGAAGTATGTACAAAAGTAACACTGCTCCGTAGGGAAAAGTGTCGTCTTTATCGACGGTAGCAACTAGGAATATAGACAAGTGATACTTCAAGATTTAAAACCCCAGATAGTTTCTCAACGTTACAAAACATTTCTTCAAAGTGATCATCAAAAACTGTCGGTGTTAGATTAGCTAATGGCATGTAAGGTATGTCTCCTGATGCACCTGTGTGCTTTATTGATACTCCGATGTAGGTGTTTGATGAGGAGTTCTCCGTTATTTTATCTACTATATACTCCGAAAACACCAAAGGCCATTCCCGTGCATTTATTGAACCTGTAAGTAAGAACTTAAACTCTGAGCGTGTAATATTAAATTTTGCATTTTCATTTAACCTCTTTTTGTGTATAAGTTGAAGAAAAACCTGTTGGTTAGCGGATGTATTATGTTCAGCAGACATTCTACAAGAAGAGACAAAACAGGGTAAGACACAGACACGTCCGTTCAGTACCGTGTCTCAGAACAGAATGAGGTAACAGAGCTGATGTTTAGAGGTATATACGCTTAGTACCCGTGTGATGGTTCCATTAGTTTTTGTTTTTTAAAGCCGAAAGGCAACGTGTCGTGATCATCATTAAATTTTCTCTTGGGTCCTGTAATTCTAAACTTTTTAATTTCACTTACTGTAACAACTTCTCGTGTCTTTGTTCTCCTGATTCTATTCTCTTCAATTTCTAGTATTTCAGCAGCTTCGTTTAGTACCATCTTTTTTAGAGCTTCAAAGTTTAACGTTTCGGAGGTTTTCATGTTTAATGTTAGACCCTTGATTTTACACACAGATTCTAACTTTTGCTTTTTGGTTGACCAGACAAGGTAAGCGTAGGTCTTTGGTCCCCCAGAAACAAACTCTACAATATAAGAGCCGGGCCCGTACTCATCTGCCAATTCATCCGTCATTTCCCCGAGGTAATCCCCCGTAGGAACCTTATACAACCCATTACGGTATAAATAAATACACGAATCTGTATCATAATACAAGACCTGCCCTCCAAGAGAATCTAGATGTTCATAAAGTTTAAGTCTCGCGTGAGCTGTAGTGTAGGCTGCAATTACAACATTTACAGTTTTTAGAGCCTCACTAGCTTCATCAACATTCTGCCAATTAACTAGCAAAACTTCTTGGTTTATTACTTCAGCATACTTTACATTTACTTCTGGTTGAGTTACCAACTTGAATAATTCTTTAGAGTCTCTGACGATTGAAGTTTTTGTCATGTTTTCTCTTTGACCAAACTTGCCCCAGAATGAATTTAACATTAATTTGGCTACTGATCTAAGTCCCCCGTTTTTACAAATTTTATCTTTCTCCATTTGAATACCCTCACGCTTAAAGAAATCATAAACATACTTTTCTTTATCCTCCTCTGTCATACACCAGGCGGGATAGCCTGAGGCTTCCTGCTTTACTTTCAAGAATTTATTAATGAAATCTGTAAACAAACCTCCATTTTCATAAGTGGCTACCTCGTACTCCCACAACTCATACATGTCCAAAATCACATAGCCCTTTTCTACAGCTTTCCTAATTTCATCCATAGTCCATGTTCCTACCATTGCCCTTTCCTCACTCTCATGAAAACATTCCCCTTGGTTTAAAGTCTCCCCGCAAGTTCTACACAACACAAACATTAATTTATTATTCATTTTAGCGGGGAGTACGGGGTGATACAAGTTGTAAGGAGGTAGAATCTTACATTTCAATAATCCCTCTACTTCAAGACCTCTCTCTCGGCACTCATTTCCAACATAAATAGTAGGATGACCCACGGGATACTTACAATATTTATTCACAAACGGATAAAGGGAGCAAACATCAACATACTGTATCGTTTCTCCCTCTTCACATTTATGATATGTTTTAGTATTGCCTGTCCTGCCTCCAAAAAAGGAATCTCTAGGATTGAGTGGAAGTGTGTTTAGAATGGACAGTTGGTTCAAGTGATTTAGTTTATTATCTTTCTTCAATTTATTAAATTTACATTCCCACATCTCTACAACCTCATAGTTATTAAATTTTGCCATTTTGGACTTGGTTCTCTCGTAACGGAGATGCAAGCTGTCTGAAGGATCCTCCGGCAGAGGTTCTTCTCTGCTGTATTGATAACATTTCGGGCAACCGTGCCAGTAACACCCGTGAAACTCGTAAATCCGTTCCCCGTCAAACCCATCAACTTTCATTCCTTTAATTTTTACTTCTTTACCCCGGCCCGCGTGTTGAATCCTCAACCCTCGTTTCTCCTCCTCCCATGCTAACCATTGTAAAGCAACGGCTGACTGATTGTCAGTCAGTCTGTACCCGTTTTTGGGAATCAAACCTATTGTGTTTGGTTTTAGAAAGTTACGCCGAAAAGCTAAGTTACAGGCGCTAGCAATAGTTACGGCCTCGAGAAATGGGTCTACGTTACATTGTTCAAGAAGCAAGGCTCTAAATTTTATACACGCTTGAGCTAGGATTTCCACGTCAGAGATACAGTACTCCAAGATTTCTTTTTTAAAATCAAACACGTAGTTACTCGCCACTTGCTCGTCGTACCAAATCTCGAAAGCTTCGTGAGGTTTCTCAAACATTGATTCCGGGCAGTAATACTTTTTGTCGGGTATCGGGCCTACATAATTTTGGTTTGCCACAGTGTTAAAAAGATGCGGGAAATAACCTTTCTTTTTCTCGGGAGGCAGATCAAAAGCTTTAGGGAGCGCTGCGAGGGCCATAGGAAAATAACTAAGTGAGTCAACAAACCTTACGTTGGCTACTTCAATCAAAATAGCTTTAGTTCCCCGAGGAGTTATTTTTGGTGTAAATTTAGTTTCTTCCATGATGTACTGTAGAATGAATTGAAAATCAAAACCCTGCCCGTTGTGAGCAATCACACAAATATCTTTAAATTTCTTTCGAATTCCCATTACATAGTCCATGAATTGTTTTACTGGTTCTTTTTCAAAGACTCTTTGCCTCTCAGAACAGGTTTCACACTCACCCTCATTAACACATTTAAAACAGTATTGTTGCGAGACGCACAGGTTAACTTTATGCAATTTTTTATCAGGATCTGAGGGAAGAGACTCATCCTGCCTCGTTTCAAAGTCAAAAAATATGAAAAGAAAATCTCGGTCTTTCGGAATTTTCCTATCTACCTTTATGAAACACTGATGCGCGGGGTCTTTGAACGCTTCGCAGGGGTTACAGTAAACTTCTCCGCATACGTGAGCTGTCTTACGTTTTCCTGGATATATCATTTTGTTACATTCGCGGCAGAACTTTATAGATTTACATACTTGCCCTTGATGGGCTATTAAACACCGCTCATTTTTGAAGAAGCGGTTGCAAAGACGGCATGTGATGCCTCCGTGTTCAAGTTTACAGGGCGGAGAGATAGAATGGCAAGACGGGCAGATGTTAGAGCATCGATGCTCACCCTTGTTATTGTAGGGAATATGACAGGCTTCACAGAAATAATAACATACGAAAGCAGCAGTTAAGTTTGTAATTACATTGTAATGCCCGTTGTGAAAGAGCAAGTTAATTTTAAATTTAGCGTCTTCATTACCTCCCTCAAAGTAAATATCCCGGCCTTTTCTATCGTAACTGTAGACTGTTATTCTGTATTTTTTAAGATGTGACTGGAATTTTTCAAGCTCAGGGATGCCAGCGCCCTCCTCCGGCATTTCTACACGGGCCTTTGCTATGAGTTTATTAGCTCTGAATGTTTGTCTTTTCCCCTTGTCTTTTCGTATAGCGTAGATCTGAGGATCATTCTTTGCATAAGCCTTGCCTACCACCAATGCTCTAGCCAAACATAAATTGTCTTTATTATTAATTACAACAATTCCCTTCCTAGCTTTACATTCCTCGTCAAACGTGTTGTACATCTCTGGACGTACTCTCCCTTTACCTACGGGGACATTTACCCTCGTAACGTCAATTCTAAAAGTGTCGCTAGAGGTTAAAGATTCAGAGTTACTTTGAATTATGCCTCCAAAAATATCCCAGAGAACATCACCGCTAACTTCAGAGACAGGTCTCAAAGCTACGTACCCCGGTTCAGCACTTTTTAAACTTATCGATTGCATTTTAAACCCAAGATAATCAGTGGGTACAGCGTTGGCTTTAGCCTTTTCAACAATTTGATTAAAACCTTTACGAATCCAATCAAACTCAGAGATACCTCTTGGCGGTTTAGTGAATTTGAAAACAGTTTCCAACCCGTACAACCTGAAGTGTCTAACATAGGTTTCAGAGGTACCAATTAAATTTACTGGGCTTTGAGAGCTCTTTTTAATGTTGGAAACTTCCATCCTTTAACAGAGAATGAAATACTGAAAACAATCTGAACTGTAATACACAACACTCTAACGTTTAAAGAGATCAAATACACCAGCCAGAGTCAAGTTCACACCAATATAACTGAATTAATAGCGCAGAATCAACAAGACAATAATAATTTGTGCAAGAGAACACTTAACAATTACGCAGAAGCAGCATAAAACACGTCTGATCAGTGTGACGACTGAAGCAGAATGAGGTAGTAGAGTCTATGTTTAGAGGTATATAGTATGTAGGAGAGCACTGGACGTATGTATAACTACACAAGTCAAAAAACACTAACACCCAAACTACGCAAGTCAAAGCAGAACTACAGGTTAACTCTAATGAAGGTAGCAAACAATACTCTAACCAAAAGAACAAGACTAGAGAGTGAGATTAATGGTGTAAGGATATGTTAGTCAGGTAAAACAATTAAATACAACACTATTCTAGCCATGTCATTAAGCACGCAAGATTACTACAATACATGAGAATTAAAACTACTACAATACAAGAAAACTAAAATCATTATAATCAAATGTAATATTTGCCAAGTGCAAAATCAACGAACGGAGTAGCGCATGGACCTCTGACCAGTGCAAATGCAAGAGACAGAGTGAAGTTAACGCTTGAGAATAAAAAGCGCTAAAAGTCTCGACCAATCAGGGCACAGAACGCTAATTACAACCAATAGAATGCATTTTTATTATAACCAATTACAGAGCAGTATTTTAACTAGTTACAACGAGTTTGCTGCCAGAGACTTCTTTCGAATGTTGTGGTTAGATACGCAGAAGGAAGTGAGATTATTTACGCAGAAGGGAGTGAAGGTTGTGGAGGTTAGATGTACAGAAGGCTAGATGATTAACAGCAGAAGGACACGAGGGTAAAATAATTACCACAGAATACTAGATGATTAACAACAGAAGGACACGAGGGTAAAATAATTACCACAGAATACTAGATGATTAAAAACAGAAGGACACGAGGGTTAAACAATTACCACAGAAGGCTAGATGATTAAAAACAGAAGGACACGAGGGTTAAACAATTACCACAGAAGGCTAGATGGTTTACAACAGAAGGACACGAGGGTTAAATATGTAAAAGGAAACGTAGGTCAAATAATTACCACAGAAGACTAGATGATTAACAACAGAAGGACACGAGGGTTAAATAATTAACCATAAAGGCTGCAAGAAATAGATAGTTGTCACAGAGGGTAGCAGAAGATAGATAGTTGTCAAAGAGGGTAGCAGAAGAGTCGCAGAGGGTAGCAATTACACCCCAATTCTATTTTCCATAAGAGTACATGTTATTCTATTCCCCCATAAGAGTCCATGTTAATCTATTCTCCATAAGACCCCATGTTATTCTATTCTCCATAAGACCAATGTTGGACCCAAGGTGCCCGCCCTAACTACTAACGCCTGGAGATGTTGTGGATTAGTTTCTACATTGCAAATCGTATTTAATTCAGGGCTTTGTTGTGGTCCCTGGGTTTGTTTGGTCAGACTGACATAACTTCAAAAACCAATTTTTCGGGTTTAGAGAACACCAAAACAAATAATTCTACAACTAACTGAAATTTGAAAATATTAATGAGAGCAATACTTTTTTGCATATACTATGTACATGGTGAGGAAGCCAATATAGATAGAGAGTTCAGGAAAATTCCATTCAAAGACCTTCGAGCATGGCTCAGTTATTTATCGTAGGCCGCGGCTAATTCCCATTTCAATCTATTTCTCAGCTTTCCAAACATGATGTGTATGAAATTTGGCGATAAGAATATATCAAACATCAAAGGAACAAGCGATGGCTTTTATTTAGCTACAGAGCAACAAGTCCATGCAATTTTTTAAAGAATGTATATACCAACTGATGATCGGTTTATCAGTCAGAGAGCCACATACAAGTGTAAGTTTTCAGTGAATATATAAACCAACAAAAGATAAGTTGATATAGATTAGAGAGCCACAGGCATATCCGATTGTTCCAAAACTATAGTGTACCACAAGTAATACGTTTATATCAGTCTGAGAGCCACATACATGTGTAATTGTTCCAAACTTATAATGTACCACAAGTAATACGTTTATATACAACAGAGACCAACAAGTAGATTGTAATTTTCGGGGATCAACTCAATCTTAATTAATATATATATATATATATATATATATATATATATATATATACATATATATAAATTTGAACGAATATTGTTTTTGGCATCTGGGGACCTCAAAACAAAAAGTTATCATGGTCTCGGGCTTAAGTCTTACCATGAGACCTACGGTAATAGCTTCTTCCCTATAGGGGAAATTCGCTAAAACGAATAGCGTCTAGTAAATCATGACAAATGTACGTAATAGTTTATTGAATGACATAAAAGTAAAAAGCATTTAACATTTATTTCAAGCCAATAATGTAATTGATAATAGCGCATTAAACATCAGAGACCGCATTTATTCTACTACTCCCTACTTTGAACGTACGGTTAGGTTATAAAAGTACACATTTGTGAGTAAATTACATATTATTAGCTATAAATTAGCTTAGTACAGATTATAGTATGTATGATTATTGTGTTTTTGAAAATAAAGTGTTCTTCCATATTTATTTGTATTTAAATTAGTGAATACTATGTCTTTATATATATATTCTTATGAATCAAATAATTTGAGCCTTACACTTATTTTGGTGCCAAAAATACTTGCACATGATTCAAAGATGGAATCAAAATTTGACAAAATTAAATAAATAAGGTAATGTTTTAACTTAATAATTAAATTTGTACACATAATTTTATTCTCTTCCATTATGAAAGATGTACATATAAGTTATTATGGCTGACTTATATGTTAAATGGTATTGCTACAATCCGAATCCAGACGATTATAGGAAGCATTACGGGTCTCCTTTCGGCTACCAGTAAACTCATTTTATCATAACAATCTAATTTTTAGAAAACTTAAACCAAATATGTTATTAGAGGAAAATTATATAGTTTAAAACACCAGAACCGAACTACTTTTCAACCAAGCAATGCATTCGTAAAAGTGTAGATGGTAATTTAATCTATTAGATGCATTCTTTGACACTGGTATATAGGAACACAATATATATATATATATATATATACAATATATATATATATACAATATTATATATATATATTGGACAATTTGTATGCAAATTTATGCCTAACACACACGATAGAAGACTAAATAATTTTTACTTACAAAGGAGCTTTACTTTCTTCTTTAAGATTTTCATTTCTCTGGAATATGTGCCCAAAATTTAACATGCAACTTATTTTGACTATTTGAAGGAACCATTTAAATTTAAAATGAAATAACAAAATGTTCGTGTTATTCGTGAATGGACTGGTACAGCAACTGCGTTAATAAACAACGCGGATTGAACACTCGTCCTAGAGATATAGTAGTTGCTTCGGAGACCCAAGAGTACCCGAGACGAGGCGTAGATGTTGCCGACTGGAGTGGTACTCATGACTGGACTGGTAAAGCAACTACGACAATAAACCACACGAGGTTTAACACTCGTCTCAGAGATACAGGAGTTGCCTCGGAGACCCAAGAGTACCCGAGACGAGGCGCAGATGTTGCGGACTGGAGTGGTGCTCGTGACTGGACTGGTAAAGCAACTACGACAATAAACCACACGAGGTTTAACACTGGTCTCAGAGATACAGGAGTTGTCTCGGAGACCCAAGAGTAGCCGAGACGAGGCGTAGATGTTGCCGACTGGAGTGGTGCTCGTGACTGGACTGGTAAAGCAACTACGACAATAAACCACACGAGGTTTAACACTCGTCTCAGAGATACAGGAGTTGCCTCGGAGACCCAAGAGTGCCCGAGACGAGGCGTAGATGTTGCCGACTGGAGTGGTACTCATGACTGGACTGGTAAAGCAGCTACAACAATAAACCACACGAGGTTTAACACTCGTCCCACATATACAGGAGTTGCCTCGGAGACCCAAGTGTACCCGAGACGAGGCGTAGATGTTGCGGTCTGGAGTGGTGCTCGTGACTGGACTGGTAAAGCAACTGCGACAGTAAACCACACGAGGTTTAACACTCGTCTCAGAGATACAGGAGTTGCCTCGGAGACCCCAGAGTACCCGAGACGAGGCGTCGATGTTGCGGACTGGAGTGGTGCTCGTGACTGGACTGGTAAAGCAACTACGGCAGTAAACTCTGCCTTTATTCTTCCTAGAGGGAAGTTAGTTCATCTTTTTTTATTTTTTATTTTATTTGGTACTTTTTCCAGGATACGAGACTTGATACATAACAATCTGGTTATTAGTTTTTGTTGGTGTTTGTGTTGTATTAGAGTGTTCGTTACGTTTATTTCAGTCGATAAAGTAGTTTCTAACAAACATCCAATAATACTTCGTCATATTTTGTAGGATTTTGTGTTATAATGAAATTAAATACCCCCGTAGCAGCAAATCTGCGTACTAAGCAAATTTCCAATGCATAAATATGTATCTAAATACCACATAAAGCCACATACCAAGTTTCATGAATATACATTCATAGTAGGGGGCAATAGCCGATACAAAACCAGCAAAGGCCCAGGTGAGGATGCGAGGATGCAAGGTCACCCCCCCCAAATGACCTTGACCTTGACCCCCCCCAGGACGTCATCCCCCCCCCGGGACGTCATCCCCCCGTGACGTCATCCCCCCTGTGGCGTCATCCCCCCCCGGTCGTGAGGAAAAAACTTTCGAAAATTAATAACTAGCCTATTTAACCCACCGATTCCCACGGGACTTTTTCCAGAGTGTAGGCCTATCCCAGAGGAAGCGAATGACGTAAGAACCCCATAAATCCGCCATTAAACAAGGCTGCTATTAATTTATAACCGCGTTTTCCTTATGGGATCTCAGCTGTTTACCTACCGATTTTGAGGAAACCTCACCACATGTCGGACGGCAGCCTAAGTAAACCATCCTTTAAAGAAAATTGAAAATCAACCGTTAAACGGGCCCACTATTAATTTTTAAACGCGTTTTCCTTATGGACAAGTGAGGAGCCCCCCCCCAACCGAAATTAGCATGCAAGTGAGGAGGAGGCCCCCCCCCGGTCGTGAGGAAAAAAACTTTTGAAAATTAATAACTAGCCTATTTACCCACCGATTCCCACGGGACTTTTTCCAGAGTGTAGGCCTATCCCAGAGGAAGCGAATGACGTAAGAACCCCATAGATCCGCCATTAAACAAGGCCGCTATTAATTTATAACCGCGTTTTCCTTATGGGATCTCAGCTGTTTACCTACCGATTTTGACGAAACCTCACCACATGTCGGGCGGCGGCCTAAGTAAACCATCCCTTAAAGAAAATTGAGAATCCACCGTTAAACGGGCTCGCTATTAATTTTTAAACGCGTTTTCCTAATGGGATCTCGGCTGTTTGCCGACCGAATTTGATGTGACTTCGTTACATGTTGTATGCCGGCTTGACTAATTGACCCCCCCCCGTGAGCGGCTCCGCGGAGTCACGTGTCGAGGCGCGTGCTAGGGCCTACGTGACCGTCCGGGGCTGTTTACTCATCAGCGGCCTTCCAGACCTCTCACTCCTCCGACAAGTGCGTCGCATGAGGCCTCCTCCCGACTGGAGTGCTATTTATGAGCACATCCTCAAGGGTTTCGTCAGTTTGACTTTGGAGCTCTTGCTGTGCGGACGAAGTATTGCTGTTTCTGAGTTAGTCTTGACCAGAGCCCCTTTCACGATGGATATCGCTACGGTGGAGGTGTTTGTTGATGAACCCAACTTCCACCGCTACCTTCTGCTAGGGCCAGAGTTCCTTACCCCCACGAGGATTAGGGTCGAGGAGGCGATGAGGAGAGGTGCACATATCTTCCTCAGGCCGGGGTGGTGGGGCCCAGCTGGACCCTTAATGTCCTTTCGTCGTTTCGACCCGGGCAATCCAGCGCAGTGGGAGGAGGTTTTACAAGGGTTGCAGTTCACCCTTAACCATGGTAGAATGGCAGTGCTGGATGTCCAGGAGAATGTCAGAGGACCTGGACAATAACCGATTACCTTTAACCCACTACATGTTTTTCCGGTAATAAAGACTTCTTTTACCCTTAACCTCATTCCTTAAAAAGAAATAAAAATAAAAAGTTTACTTATAAACTTGAACATGAGGATCCCCCCCCGTCAGCGATAGACCACCTCTCACGTTTCTGGAAGCTTTTAGAAGGTTCGCTGAAGCGTGCAACCTGAGTATAAAACCGAGGCAGAGCCGCGCGCGCGACCTCAGTGTTGTTTGAGACGTCACCATGAACGGAAACGGAGTCAGTGCAGCTGAAGTGGACCAAATGATCCGCTCCTTCCTAGAGGAGCTGAACGCAATGAACGATGAGAACGCCAACGCACCGCCAGTACAGCAGGGATGCGCGTCAAAGAAGAAAAAGCTCGATGGGTGGACTGTAAAGAGGAAGGAAGTGCCTATCGATTCCCCGACACTGTGCTGGTCCGCCGGCGGATATCAGTACACTGTGAAGAACCCTACCAACAGCGGTAATGTGCTGTTGAAGATGAATGTGTTCAAAGGAGGTCGCCCCACGTTCAGTTGCGGCTTGTACTTGGACGAGGAGCGAAACGATGAAATCTGCATATGTCTAGAGGACCTGCTATCCAGATTGCAAAACCTATGGCTGGCAAATAGCGAGACGGGAGAGTCAAGATACGACGGGATCACTAGGACCGCTACTCCTCTACCCACCTGGCGAAAGACCGATTGCGTCATCTCAGGGAAAACCAAGAGGAGCGCACACTCCAGGCGCGCTACCCAGTAAACGAGAGAGCGTGGAAACTTCCACTAAGCAGTTGATAACCGAGATGCTTCTAGAACAATCCACTTGTTTACGCAGTAAAGCTTTCCATTACATCACCCTTCCCGGAATTGAGCGTGGAAACTTCCACTAAGCAGTTGATAACCGAGACGTTTCTAGAACAATCCACTTGTTTACGCAGTAAAGCTTTCCATTACATCACCCTTCCTGGAATTGAGCGAGTAACTATGTCATCATGTTGTTGATACGCGCGAGTCGGCACGTAGACACCACCAATAAAAGGCGACTCGGTGGCGAGAGCCGGTCATTCTGCATCCAGCCGCTGTGCCATGCTCAACATGGACCAGAAGATGGACCTCAGGACAGCCCTCAACAGCTGCAAGGCCGCGGGTTACACCCGCATCGTAGACCTACAGGAGAACGTGGTGTATCCCATTCGCTCGTTTGAGCGAGTGGACACACCGTACGGTGAGGCGGTGAAGGCCACCTTGGAGGGTCTTGTCGGCGATGATCCGATTCGCATTTACATGCCTCGGCGGTACCTTGCAGTCCTGGACGATAACACCATCACGCAGTATAACGTTGGCGTGAGGCCGAGGATGAGCCTTGTGAAGAGGAGCAGCTCTCCAGGCAGTAAAAGTCCTCTCCTCGAATTTGTATAAATAAATGGTATTCCTTATTCCCTTATTTCCCTTCAATATTAAAAAAAAATTAAAAAAAGAAATCAAATAAAAAAAAGCAAGGAAAGAATTTAGTTTTAAGAGCCGAGGTGGCGGTGCATGGCAGTCAGTAGACGCCATGGACTTGAGGTGGAAACAACCGTTCACCGCCATCGTGGCCGGGCCCTCAGGCAGCGGCAAGTCGCACTTCGTGGCTCGCTTCATAGAGCACGCTGACCACATGTGCGATACGCGGTTCGCCCGTATCACTTGGCACTATGGCAGTGGTGGTGGCGGTGGTAAGAGCCGTGCGGACTCTGCCGTGCGCTACGTAGCCGGCCTACCAGACCTGGACGACTACGACGGTAGCGAGCCCGCCCTGGTCATCGTTGATGACATGATGCGCGAGGCTGGTCCCGGCGTGGCGGACCTGTTCACCAAGGGCTCACACCACCGCAACATGAGCGTGTTCTTCATCACGAACAAACCTGTTTCATCAGGGCAGGGGCCAGCGCGACATATCGCTGAACGCTCATTACATAGTGTGTTTTAAGAATCCCAGGGACCGCGCTCAGATCAAACATCTGGCCCGTCAAGTATATCCGGAAAACCCCAAATTCGTGGAGGAGGCTTACGCGGACACCACGCGTGATCCGCACGCCTACCTGCTCATAGACATGAAACAGTCCACGCCTGAAGAGATGCGCGTACGTTCAACCATTTTCCCAGACGACCCGGTAAACTACGTGTACCTACCCAAGAAGAAGTGATAAATAGGCCGAGCGCACGCCAGTATCAGTCATCATGTCACACCGCGTGAAGAAAGACGCAGCGCTGCTGAGGGCCCTAATACACGCTACGCCCAAAGAACGCAAGGCCCTGTTAAAAGCGTGCGACAAGAGTTGCATCAAGTCATTGTGTGAGTGCGCGTATAACGTGCTACGCGGAAACGTACCGCTTTCTCCCTGCCTCAAACGCAAATTGAGCAAACACAAACAGGCCCTCAGACGGCTGGTGAAACGCGGTGAGGGTTGGACCAAGAAGCGACACTACCTCTCGTCCAACGGGGCGGAGGGATCCTCCTACCTCTGCTGTTGAACGCTGTTCTGCCCGTTCTATCGCAGAAGCTAATCGGACATGGAGTACGCTAGGAAAATGGTGGTTGTACCGCAGGAGCTCATCGAGAGATTGCGAGAAGGACCGGGACCAGGACCGGGACCAGGACCGGGACCAGGACCAAGAGGAGGAGCAGGTAGCGCCAATAAGCCAGCCAGCCTGGACGCTGAGATGCATCGCATATTGAGCGACAAGCAGCTGGACGATACGGAGAAATGGAAACAATATCAGCAGGTGTTACAGCGGTTCCTGCACTTTTCCGCGGCTAAACGTCAACCCATAGGTCTGTCAATCATCGAGGGCAAGAAGAGGGAGGAGGAAGCGGCGGAGGGTCCGAGTCAGATGAAGCGCGAGTCTAGCGCCTCGGCGGAGGAGGACATTGTGGAATCATTCTTAAAAATCTACAGGTCGGTGGCGCGTAACTTGTTGCGATTCATGACCCGTCAAGGCAGCCCCATCGCCTGGGACGCCAGTGGGACGGTGTACGTGGACAAGGTGAAGATCCCCGATTCCAATATAGTGGACATCGCGCACTGCATAGTGAGAGCGCGAAGGGCGGACCGATTGCCTATCGGCTGGAATCAAGTGATGGCCGCCTTGAAGGACATGAACGTGCCCAAAGAATACGTGAGCAGTCCCACGGCGTTGCGTTACTTAGGCGTGGGACTGGACTCGGCATTGAGCCCCTGGGGAGACACGACGACAGCCTCGTCGACACCCCTCTCACCGAGGTTGACGCCGATACTGGACCGCTTGAGACTGCGACCTCCAGCGCCCCGAAGAAGGATAATAACCGAGGAACCTGACCGGGAATCGTCATTGGACAACTGGAAGCCGTTCTCACCGTAATGGAGAAGTTGTACTACGACCCGAGCCAGCCCGGTTCCCTCGGCGGGGTGGCCGCCCTGGCCAGAGCCGCGCACCTACCGAAACGTCGGGTAGCCGACTGGCTGCGCGCCCAGGACACCTACACGCTGCACAAGCCGGCGCGCAAGCGGTTGCCCCGCAACCGCTACGTCATGTTCGGGCCCCGGGAGCTGTGGCAGGCGGACCTGAACGACATGCGCGTTCTGAGCCGGTACAACGACGGAGTCAACTACCTACTGACTGTGATCGACGTGTTCAGCAAGCGGCTGTTTGCGGTACCGCTGAAGAGGAAAAGCGGGCCCGAGGTGGCTGCCGCGTTCGAGGGAATATTCGCTGAGGTGACTCCTCGCTGCCTTCAGACCGACAAGGGGACGGAGTTCACCGGGGCCGCGACCAAGCAAGTGTTCAAGAGTCACGGTGTCAACTACTTCACCACGCAGAACCCCGACGTGAAGGTGGCGGTGGTGGAGCGAGTCAACCGCACGCTCAAGACCTGCATGTGGCGCTATCTAACCTACAAGAACACTATCGCTACGTGGACGTGTTGGAGAGGCTTGTGGACGCCTACAACCGCAGCCCGCACAAGAGCCTGGGTGGCGTTCTGCGACCCGCGGACGTGGACAGCGGTGATGGAAAAACGGTGTACAAGGCGTGGCGTCACATGTACGGAAAGGCGATCCGGCAGCGCAAGCCCAGGTTTGAGCCGGGCGACACGGTGCGTATAGCCAAGGAGAAGGGCACGTTTGCTAAAGGTTACGAGACCAATTGGAGGAAGGAGCTGTTCGTGGTGGACCACGTATACGGGTCGCATCCTCTGCCATTGTACGTGTTGCGCGACCTGAACGGGACGCCGCTGGAAGGGCGCTTCTACGAGCACGAGATGCAAAAGGTGACGATCGCCCCAGACCGCCTGTACCAAATAGATAAAATACTGAACACCGAGGGGCGAGGCTCCAGTAAGTGCTACCTAGTCAAGTGGGCCGGTTACGGAGAGGACTTCAACTCTTGGGTACCCGCAGCGGACGTGCAACAGCGTCGACGACGAGGCACGACCAGTTTTACCTGACGTTGCCCAGCAACAGTTCAATGAAGTAACAAACTACACGACCCAATCTACCCTCGACCGTTGATCTGTCGGACAGCGAGTGGGAGGTCGCTCTGGTGGAGGCGCACTACCCCATCTCTTTTCTGACCGTCGGTGAGGGGACCTACATCAAACTAGTGCTGGGAATGAGGGACTCGAAAGGCGGGTTGGCCGTGATGGACAAGTTGACAATCAAAGTGGAGCCGGGCAATTACGGTAGTACCGAGGAACTCGTGCACGCGATCAACATCCACCCTCAAATGAAGAGTAACCTGTGCACCTTCTCGTATGACGAGAGGTCCTACAGGGTGGAATTGCTGTCGACGTCTTCGGCCGTTCAGAGCCTCAAATTGAGCCCCAGTTTGGCGCTACAGTTTGGCTACGAGGTGGATACGGATATCGTCAAGCGTCACAGGTCCGTGAGGCCGGCTAACCTCTTCGCTGGTCTGCCGTCACACATGTACGTGTATTGCGACCTGGTGGAACCCCAACTGGTGGGCGACGCTGTGGCGCCACTACTGAAGATCCTCAACATCGACATCAGGAATTACACGTACGGCGCCCACACGACAGTGTATATAATAGACCCGCACTACGTGCCGGTGATTAAAACCTCGTTCGAGAGAGTGGAAATCGATTTAAGGGACGACCAAGGGCGATACTTGCCATTCCACTTCGGGACCACGTGCATGAAGCTTCATTTCAGGAAAGAGAGGCAGCGGCAATGAATCCGAGCGATCCCTATCTGGCCTATTACCGCCTTCAGCAGGCGGGCCATGGCGTGTCCTCCGTGTACAGAGGGGCCGCTTTCCAACGCGGTCACGGCATCGGCAGCTTCCTGGGCGGTCTGATCCGTGCGGTTACCCCGCTACTCAAGTCGGGCGCGTCGGCGCTGGGCAAGGAGGCGCTGAGGTCTGGTGTGGGCTTCTTGGGCGATGTGGCGGCAGGCACGGCCAACCCGCGAGTTGCGGCAAACACCCGGCTCAGAGAGTTTACCGGGTCGCTGAAACGCAGGGCTGATGAAAAACTGGATCGCGTGCTGAGCGGTGGTGGTACCTATAAGAGGAGGCGTGCACAGCGGGTCACCCCTCAGTCTCTGACCAGACTTCTGAGAACAAACGTCAAGCCAGTGAAAAGTAAGTCGGTGAAACGCAGCAGCGGCAAAAAGAAGCAGGCCGTGAAGAATAAGAAGAAGAGGACGAGTAGGGTGGTGAAAGACATCTTCACATAAACCGCCTCGCCACGATGTCGTTCATACATCAGAAATCTTGCGAGTGCGTCAAGACCGAGTTGGTCCTGTTATCCCTGCCTCCGACACAGACCAGTATCGAGGGCAGCAAATGGGTCTGCTACAAGCCGATCTCGTCGCCGACGGACGACTCACCGATAGAGTTTGTAGTGCCCGGTCTCGGGGACGAATACACCGATCTGTCGCAGACGCTCCTGTACGTGAAGGCAACCATCAAAACGGCCGCTGGGGCCTCAGTGACGGGGGAAGATACAATCAAGCAGGTTGGCCCGGTGAATAACTGGCTTCACTCGCTGTTCAGTCAAGTGGACCTGTACCTCAACAACAAACTGGTGTCGCCGCAAAACAACACGTACGCATATTGCGCCTACCTGGAGAACCTTTTGACCTACGGCAAGGACGCCAAGAGCACACATCTCACCGCGGAGCTGTTCATGGAGGACACCACCGCTAAGATGGACGATTGCGAGGAGGGAAACGTGGGGCTCGTAACGCGGCGGACGTGGATCGTGGGCAGCCGCTTGGTGGACATGGTGGGACATCTGCACGTCGATTTGTGCAACCAGGACAAGTTCATGTTGAACGGTGTCGAGATGTGGTTCCGTCTGATCAGATCGCGCGACTCGTTCTCCATCATGTCCAAGACCGTTACTGACTATAAGGTGGCGATTAGCGACGTCAGCCTGTTCATGCGCCGCTGCAGGATCAATCCCAGCGTACTGTTGGTGCACAGCAGGACGCTGGAAACCGGCACAGCCAAATACCCGATCACCCGGGTGGAAGTGAAAACCGTCACGCTGCCGAGCGGTATTCGCGGCAAGACTATGGACAGCGTGTTCCTCGGTCAACTGCCGAAACGAGTCATAGTCGGGCTGGTGAACAACCAGGCGTTCAACGGAGACTACAAGAAGAACCCGTTCAATTTCCATCATTATAAGGTGAATTTCTTCGCGCTGTACGTGGACGGCGAGCAAGTACCCGGCAAACCGCTGCAACCGGATTACTCCGTGGGCGGAGAGCTGTGCGTACTTGAATATCACACGCTGTTTAGCGGCACCGGCATCCATTACTCGAACATCGGTAACGATATAGACCGCTCCCAATACATGTACGGCTGTACGTTGATGGCGTTCGACTTGACGCCCGACCTGTCAGCCGGTAAGCGAGCCACTGGAACCTAGTGCGCAACGGCAATCTGCGCATAGAGGTCGGGTTCGCGGAAGCCTTGACGGAGACAGTCAACTGCATAGTGTATGCCGAGTTGGACAACGTAGTGGAAGTGGACCGCAACCGCAACGTGACTGTGTACTTTGGCTGTTGATTCCGCTTCGTCCCGCCACCGCTAGGCAGTGCGTGCGCACCCGAGGTTATCCCGCTAGGCGCGCTCCCACCAGCGCTCAGTCGAGTTCTGTCAGCCGTACGGGATGGACGTGCCGCCACCAATCTACAACGAGCCACCGCCAGCGCGCTGTCATCACGGAAGCGTGGTGATGGATATGCAGTTTTTTAAAGACAGTGATAATGACTTTCTGCTGAAAGAGGTTTGCGTGGTGGACGTGACTACCGGCACGCTGCTCCTACATCACATCGCCCGCCCACCCTTCAGTAAGGATCTCCTGACTCCCGAGAAACAGCGCGTGATCGTCTGGCTTACGCGCCACTGCCACGGCTTGGAGTGGGACCATGGGGACATCGCGTACGTCGCCCTGCTGGACAAGCTGCGCTCCTGCCTCATCCACCGCCCCTTGGTCTACGTCAAAGGATCGCAGAAGAGGGACTTTGTACAACGCCACCTCATAACCGAGCCCGCCGCCACCACCGCTCAGGACATGGAGGATCTGGGCTGCGGGTCGATCAACGGTCCACCCACCTACCAGACCCTACGCTGTCGCCACCATAAGAGCTCCCACAACCGTTGCGCCCTTCATAACTGCATAGTATTGCGGGACTGGCTCGTGTCTAACAACAGGTCAGACCCATCCGCCTCAAGCTGCCTGTGCTGCTTCCGTCCACGATGAATACCGTTCAGATCAGAGAATGCCTGGCGAGGATCCCCGGACTGAGGAACGTCGCGGTCTACGCCTCTGACCAACTACCGGACGCGCCAGTCAAGCCTCTGACCGCCATCATATCCAACACAGTAGCGCACACCGAGGGCGGCGAACACTGGGTGGCGTTTTACTGCTCGGAAGAAGACAGACTCGAGTACCTGGACAGCTACGGGAGACCGCCATACCAGGCCGACTTTCAAAGGTTCCTGAGGCGCAATCCTCATCACCGCCACTACGTCTACAACAGGTATCGACTCCAGGGCTACGATACTTCTGTTTGTGGCTACTACTGCCTCACTTACCTGTACTTCCGGGCTGTTCTCCGCACGTCACTCAGCGACTACGTCCAGCTCATCGACCCTGCCGCTCCCGCCGCCAACGACGCTCTGGTCCGCAGGCTCTTTCACTCCATATTCGCTTAAAACTAGTTTGTAAGGTTTTTTTTGTAGTATGTGTATGTAACCTTATTACTGTACAATACATGCCTCATAATGATAAAGCTTGTGTTTTCATTTCTCCTTTCTCCTTACTAAATTTAAAAAAATAAATTAGCAAAACTGAGGTATTGGGGCTGGACCTCAGGTTTATATACCAGCGGCGCGTGTCACTGGCTGAGCCCCCGCCAAGCGGTAGTGAAGGCCGCCAAAAAGGGTGCGAGACCCCTCGGACATCAGCAAGCCGCTGAGCAATTCGAGGGTGACCCCTCGGACATCAGCAGACCGCTGGGCAACTCCTTCAGGGTCGTCCCCGACACGCGCCGCCAACCGCTCCCGGTTGGCGGGGGCTTTTTAAGCTGCACGGCTCGGGCCAAACGGCCCATAACGCCTTTCTCTCTTACACTTGAGTTTTTTCTGAGCCTAACGGCTTGTGACTTTTGAGTGAGCAAAGGGAGGAAATAAACAACTCGGGTTCATGCTGTACATAAAGCTATTATATTTTCTTACATATACTATTTACAATTTTTTTCTTAAAATTAATAATATAACTAGACCGGGAATTCCTCTTCTTCCTCGTCTTCGTCCTGGCACTGTCCCTCCTCCTCCTCGCCGTCCACCTCCATCCGCTGCGGTCGATCTTCTCCTCCTCTCCTGGCTGGCGGTAGCGGCGGGACGTCCTTGTGTCCCCACGGCAGAGTGTGGATGCCGTCGGGGAGGACGCACCGCTTGTCGTCGGTCGGGCTGAGGCTCAGCTTGTCCACTTACACGGTGGAGACCCGGTGCAAGTGGGACTGGAAACGGACGTTGGTGGTGTGCTTCCGGACCCCGTCAAACAGGCACTCTCTGTAGTCGTCGGGGGTGAGGACGTTCTTGACGACGCCCTTCGCCACCCCCTTGGCCCGCTTGAGAGCCTTGCTGCCGCCTTTCGCCGCGTCCTCGATGTCCATGAAGTACAGCTTGGACCGCAAGCCGAGGTACTCGAGTAAGGACAGGCCATTGCACTAGTCCTTAAACTTTCCGATGACCTTGGCGTTGACGGGACTGTAGCAGGGGTGGGACCTCGGATAGCCGCTGGTGTCGAAGTCGTCCAGGTGTTCCTTCATCTCGGCCTAGACGTCCTGGGACACGATGTCAAAGACGAAGCTGTCCGTGTCCATGTAGTCCACGGTGAGGCGGTCACCATAGCGCTCCTTCATCTTGCGCAGGAACTCGTACATGAGCCACTTGCTCAGCTCCAGGACTGACATGCCTACGTAGACGGGCTTGTCCAACACGATGTTGACCTTGGACAGATGCACCAGGGCCACATCATCCGTGTAGTACGTCCGGTCCAGGAAGTTGGATCTGGCGACGTACTTGGAATACCTCTCCGTGGTGCACACCAGCTTCACGTTGAGGCGCTTCCGTACATTCTCGATGGTCTTGCCGAAGACCGCGTTGTTCATGAGCTTGAAGAAGTCCTGTTCAAACTTCGTTTTGGCCTTCTTCCGCAGCTCGGTGTTCATCAGGATGTATGGTTCCAACCACCGCGACTGGTGAAACGAGATCGCCCGATGCACCGCGACCAGCTCCAATCCGTTTTGCAGCGCCTGCTGTAAGACCCTGTAGTGACAGATGTAGTGTGTCTTGTCGTCCAGGGTCGTCAAAAGTTTGGGGAACTTCCCTATCGGCGGGCGCTTCGTCTCGCAGCAGTAGGGAAGGTCCTTGTGCAGGTCGTGTAGGCGCGTGGGGTAGTGCAGGTCCACCTCCAAGATGTAGCCTCGTTCGGCCTCCGCGTCCAGCGCCGCTATGTCCAACGCCTGGATTTCCTCACGGCTGAGCCACTGGAAGTCTCCGGTCGGCAGGCACTGGGACATGGCCCAGCCGTACAAGTTATTGGCGTCCAGGTATAGGAGGAAGCGCGTGGGCTCGTCCGGGCGGTAGTCCAAGCACCCGGCATGGTTGGCCTTGGCGTAGCGGGTGATGGCCTGTGAGATCCCTCCCCGGATCCCCTGCTCCACGAACAGGTACATGTCGAAGTCCTGCAGCGTGTCCAGCTCCACGTCGCAGGTCTTGAGCATCACGTCCCACGTGTAGGACGGCAGGGTGTAGTAGTGGGCGGGGTCCAGCCCGTACTCGGCCAGCGAGGTGTTGCGGAACTGCTCAAAGACATCGGTGAGCAGGGCGATGTCACATCGAAGGTACTTGTCCGCGTAGTCCTTGAGGTGCCGACACTCGAAGGCTCGCCACACGTTGAGGGCATGCTCGTACTCCTCGTCCTTGATGTCCTCCAGGGTCATGGAGTTCCTGAACGCCTCCTTGGGCGGCAGCTCCCTGGTCCTGTACAGCGTGTCGTAGGACGTCACGAAGTCGTAGGGGAACACGCCCTTCCTGCGCACCAGGTCGAACAGCCGGTCGTCGGGGAACCGCTTCCTGGTCTCGCGCATCTTGTCGGTGGGCAGTCCCGCTGCCAGGCTGGCCAGGCTCATGGACAAGAACCTGTAGGTGTCGAGGAACCACACCGCGAAGCTGCTGCTCCATCGCGGGTTGTCTCCGGATTGGTCAAAGTGGAATCGCTTGGTAAAAGCGATGTACCGCTCCTCCGTGTGCGCCAACACGTCCACGTCGCCGGGGTCGATGGCTAGCTCCCGCACTACGAAGTGGGCGTTGTAGTTGGACAGGTTGTGGAAGTAGCAGTTGATGTGTCGCTGCTTCCGCTACCTGAGGTTGCACGAGCAATGAGCGGCTCCTCGGAACTCGTAAGGCGGGGCGTGGTTGTGGTCCCGCACCTTGACGTCCTGGTCCGTGAACTCCTTCCCGCAGAGGTAGCAGTGAGTCGCCACCAGGTACTCGTCCATCTCCTGCCGGGTCAGAGAAGGGTGCAGAGCTCTGGTGCTGAACAGGAACTCCCACAGCATAAACACGTCCATCTTGAGCCTCTCCATAAACACCTTGGACGCGTCAGCCCCGAAGTAGACGCGGGGCTCAAACTCCTCCAGGCCGAGCGAGTCCACGATCTGGTAGGCAAAGGCGTACGGGACGTGCAATTGCAGGGGCCTCCTGCCGGGCGGCGCTTCCGCAGGGTCGGTGGCGACGGGCTGCAAAGCACACTTGAAGTCGGCGTAAACGCAAAAGCGCTCGCACCGAGTGTACTCGGGGTGGGCGAAGCGGATCTGCTGCTTCTGAGACATGTCCAAGCGGAGGGGAGCCTTGGCGGTGCAGTATCGCATGTGCTCCTCCAGACGCTCGGCACCGGACAGTTGCAGCTTGTTGGGCTGGTTGTCAAAGTAGGCGAAGCATCGCTTACACACGTGGATGGCGTGGCCATGAGACGTCAGCTGGGGTCGCACCAGCCTGCTGACGTTCGCGATGTAGGTGTAGTGACTGTCCCCACCGGTGGTCACGTACAGCAGGTCCCGGTGATCCTCCAACTCCCGCTTGCAGATCTTCAGCGGGAACACGCGGTCCTGGAACTTTGGCGATCCGTCGGGGCGTCTCCCCACCATGGCGCGCTCGATCCCGTACACGTTGACACTGATGGGGTTCCTCCTCTCGAAGACTTTAATGTCCTTCACGGCCACGGGGAAGCGTAGACCGACCCAGTCGTAGCGTGCCATGACGTCCGGTGTGTACGATGCGGGCCTCTCCGGGTGTTGCGCGACGAACTTGGCCAGGACGGCGTACGCGAAGCACATGTCATCGACGTTTTGCACGTTGATAACAGCGCGCGTGTCGCAGATGGTCCTGGGAAGCTGGACGAACCGGGCTCCGCGTTCTCACAACGGGGTGTAGAGGTTGACACGGATCTCCAGGTCGCGTATCCGGAGATAGCTCCACCCGCTGCCCACTAGCAGGCACTGCTCCTTCTCTTCCTCCAGCTTGTGGAAGGACGCCGACAGGAAGTCCTCCAAGTTGGACGCGGTGGTGAGAGGCACGTTCTTCGTCTTGAAGGCCCGCAGACAGGTGGCTCCGTGAACGTTGGCGAATTCGCACTCCAGGAACATGTTGACCTTGGTGTTTGGGTGTCGGGACCTGACGTCGGTCAACAGGTTCAGGACGCTGTCGAACAGCAGCACCAGCGCGTCCTCCACGGCCAAGAAGTCCTCCATGGGTCGAGACAGGCGGAAGGTCAGGAGCCGTCCGCGGAACCCCCGTTGGATGGTGCGGAACGCGGGCAGTCCCCCACCCACCATCCCGTGGGTGGGGGTGCCGTGCTTGGTCCGGGCTGGGGCTCGCGGCTGGGTCCGGGCTGGGGCTCACGGCTGGGTCCGGGCTGGGGCTCGTGGCTGGGTCCAGGCTGGGGCTCGCGGCTGGGTCCCGGGCGGGGCTCGGGTGACAGGATGAGTAGGCACGGCATCTCGTCCACAACGAGGTTCCTCACGACGGGGCAGTTGTGGGCCTCGTGCTGGTCCCGGTTGTAGCGCCGGGTGAAGCCTCGGTCGCAGTAGGCGCACGCGAACCTCATGCCGGGGTGGGCGCTCGCCACGTGCCGCTGGAGATAAGCGGCCCTGCGGAAAAGGGCGCCGCAATCGGGACAGCGGACCTCGTTGGCGTGCACCAGCTGCACGTGACGCCGGAGCAGATCCTCGCGGGCGAATCGCCACCCGCACGTGTCGCACTCGGGCCGTGGGTCTTTGACGGGTGGCGTTGCAGCGGAGGAAGAGGAGGAGGTTGAAGCTGACGGGCTCACACCGTGGACCGCTTCCATGTGATGGCGCAGATCCTCAGGACTCGCCAGGGCAACGGAGCACAACGGACACGGACAGCCTGTGAACAGGAAAACAAGTCCTATTAGTTACCCTATAAACACGAGGATGAGTAACTATACAGAAGGCTGACAACCTCTTGTTTTTTCCCCTAGAGTCTGTTTCCTTATCTCGATCGCCAGTTACCCAAGCCTGTTAAATACAAGGGTGAGGAGGTGGCGGTGAGGAACTATACAGAGGGCTGGCAACCTCTTGTTTACCTCTCGAGTCTGTTTTCTCGTCTTAATTGCCGATTTACCCAGTCAGGGCCGTTTACTCTCTCTCATAAAAACAAGTCATTAGTTATCAAAGTCCACGGGCACGCCGTGACGTCATGGGTGAGGATACTGGAGAAGAAAGCATACTTAATAAATCTACTGGCGGTTTCTTATTTAACCTAAAACTGTACCTGGTGCTTGGTCGTGAGGAGTAGGAGGATGAACTGTGGTGAGGTGGCGTTCAGGTTGTCACTTCGCCCGAAGTGTCTACCGCAGACATGGCAGTCGTAATGGCGGTCGTTGTGGGCGGATGCAGCGTGACGAGCCAGGTTTCCAGCGTTCGCGAAGACGCGACCGCAGACCTCACACATACGAGGAACAGCCATCTGATTGAAAAGCAAAACCTAATTTCATTTCGCTTAAACATTAAAAAAAAGAGTGGTAGTGAATCTATTTTGCTTTTTAAGTTTGATTCATTAATTTTAATCGTTATAAAACACAACTGTTTCAAGGTCATTACAATTCCACTCATCTCCATCGGAAAAAGAAACAACGACAAGGCTCAGTGTACTGGGATATGTAAAAGATTAATTATTAATGTTAGCTAATAAGATTGTAGAGCATTGGTAAACTTGCTGATGAAAAAGTAAATTACATGTTACTTACATTTTAAGATATTCAAAGAGAAAGTCGTAACAGTCGCATAAGTAATCACCGCGATAGTAACGAAAATTAAAAATAACGAATAATTAAAATAGAAACGCTAATTAATAAATATGTTATTACTTACGTTAACTTTTACGGGAATCCAAAGGTAATGAACAGCAGGTTGTGTAGGTGTATCGCAGAGACAGCAATACTTCGTTCGCACAGTAAGAGCTCCAAAGACAAACTGACGAAACCCTTGAGGCCGCGCTCATAAATAGCACTCCAGTCGGGAGGAGGCCTCATGCTACGCACTTGCCGGAGGAGTGAGAGGTCTGGAAGGCCGCTGATGAGTAAACAGCCCCAGGCGGTCACGTAGGCCCTAGCACGCGCCTCAACACGTGACTCTGCGGAGCCGCTCATGGGGGGGGACTTAATAGCGAGCCTGTTTAACGGTGGATTCTCAATTTTCTTTAAGGGATGGTTTACTTAGGCCGCCGCCCGACATGTGGTGAAGTTTCATCAAAATCGGTCGGTAAACAGCTGAGATCCCATAAGGAAAACGCGTTTAAAAATTAATAGCGGGCCCGTTTAACCGTTGATTTTCAATTTTCTTTAAGGGATGGTTTACTTAGGCCGCCGCCCGTCATGTGGTGAGGTTTTGTCAAAATCGGTAGGTAAACAGCTGAGATCCCATAAGGAAAACGCGGTTATAAATTAATAGCGGCCTTGTTTAATGGCGGATCTATGGGGTTCTTACGTCATTCGCTTCCTCCGGCATAGGCCTACACTCTGGAAAAAGTCCCGTGGGAATCGGTGGGTAAATAGGCTAGTTATTAATTTTCGAAAGTTTTTTCCTCACGACCGGGGGAGGGGGCTCCTCACTTGTCCATAAGGAAAACGCGTTTAAAAATTAATAGCGGACCCGTTTAACGGTTGATTTTCAATTTTCTTTAAAGGATGGTTTACTTAGACTGCTGTCCGACATGTGGTGAGGTTTCGTCAAAATCGGTAGGTAAACAGCTGAGATCCTATAAGGAAAACGCGGATATAAATTAATAGCAGCCTTGTTTAATGGCGTATTTATGGGGTTCTTACGTCATTGGCTTCCTCTGGGATAGGCCTACACTCTGGAAAAAGTCCCGTGGGAATCGGTGGGTAAATAGGCTAGTTATTAATTTTCGACAGTTTTTTCCTCACGACCGGGGGGGGAGACGTCACGGGGGGGATGACGTCACGGGGGGGGTCCACGTGATGGTGTCCACGTGACGGGGGGGATGACGTCACGGGGGGGGTCAAGGTCAAGGTCATCGGGGGGGGTCAAGGTCAAGGTCAAGGTCATTGGGGGGGGGGAGGTGACCTTGCATCCTCGCATCCTCACCTGGGCCTTTGCTGGTTTTGTATCGGCTATTGCCCCCTACTATTCATAAATAAACAATTTATGACATTTTAATTATTCTCAATAAGAATAACATGGCAGCTGAGTAGCAGGTTTGCTGAAGCAAGGAACACAAAAAATGGGGTTTTATACAAATATCAATATAACTCAAGTAGGTAAAGCCACATACCAAATTGTATTAATTTATGTTCATAATTAAGGGAGATAACACGTTACTTATTCTCCTTAACAATAGCATGGGGCTGAGTACGTAGGTTTGCTGCTACGGGAACTATCGGCTGAAAAAATTTTTTAGTGAAAATATCAATATACCACAACGATATGAAGCAATATACCAAGTTTCATCAGGAAAAGTTCATATATAAGCGAGATATACAATTTATCTTATTCTTCATAAGAATAACATTGGAAAACGTACTGTGTTTAGCACTTTCAATTTATCTGTAACCATTCGACGTAGAACAATGATCTAAGCACCAAATTGTGCGTCTTTCTAAGTTGATTCCAATGGACAAAACAAAAATTTGACTTATTCAAAAATTCTATGTAAAAAGGTCAAAAACCCCATTTTTTGGGTGAAAACCTCACAAAATACCCCTTTGGATAGGTCGATCCGTTTGGTTTTCGAACTTAAAGTCAGAAATGCTGCTTTACACGTTTATACCAAATTTCGTCAAAATCGGATGAATTTTACGAGAGTTATCGTGCTCACAGACACACACACGAACGAATGATGTTTTTGGCATCTGGAAACCTCAAAACGAAAAGTTAGTTATCATTTTTCTGGGCCTAGGTCTTACCATGCCGACTACGGTAATAGCTTCTTCCCTATAGGGGAAATTCGTTAAAACGTACGGTAGGGGATTTGCCGTTCAATGAATTTTCATAATGAAAGAATTCTGAGGTAGGTCTTAAACAGCTGAAAAATGACTTTTCCCCAATAGAAATGTTAAACACCCTTACGGCTAAAAGATTTTATAAACTATATAATAAGAGTTCTTGTTTTTATGGACTACAGTCTCTTGCCAGTGAGGGCGCCGAAACTGTCGCCGGCAGTCAGGGCAACTGAGCGTTCTTGATATTTGAATCTCGTATCTGGTGTCGCTCTGCACGTTCAAGCATGCTTGTTCAAGTTTATAGAATTTATTATTATTTAAACTCCTCCGCTGGTACGAACATTTTATCAAAGCGAGTAACTTAATTTGGTGGATACCTATGCACTTCCAATAATAAATTACAACTTCGAAGAACAGCTATTATGAAAATTTTATATATTTTAATATTTTTACAAGTCTGAATATTTTATAATATTTAATGGGAAATAAATTTTGTTTGGTAAAGTAAGCGTGTTATTTAAGAAGAACTTTTAAGTTTAATATCAACGCTAATAGTGTTTTAATGATTTCTAGTTTTGAATATAACAATTACTTAATAAAGAACTTTCCACAAAAACAGTATAAATAATAAAACCTATATTCTGTATCCAAATCAATTATGGCTATTTTGCTGATTCTGTGTAAAGAATGATTATTGGATTACCTAACAGTTATCATTAGTAAACAATGTTTTTGTTTTGAAACAATGAATTATAAGAGCAGCAAACGTAATATTATTTCACTAATGGGATAACATTTGTTTAAAACATACTTTAAATAAATATTTATAGTTAATTACCACTGATCTATAATTTCCAAAAGAGAACTCTTGAATATACAAACAGCAATTCAATTAATTATTCCTCAAAGAGATTCAGTAATACACCAAGATGAGGCCAAGTGTTTCCAGTGCATCATTAAACCGGCAAACTACGCAGTCAGGAACATCAACAATATTTTGGCTTAGTATAGAAATTATCAGTATAAATAAAGAGTTAAAGGTATGGTGAGTCGTTGTCATAGGATAAAAGGGATGGAATTAGAAACCACGGCAGCGGTGTTGAACCCCAGTCTTGACAAGTAATTGTTAACAGTGCTATCTAGCTTTTGTCTCTAGCTACTCACCCCCAGCTTTTCTTGATATTTCACACAGCCCACGTGGACAGGCAATGTATAGGAAAACATGGGTCGTCAAACCCTTAGAAACAAAACATTAACAACTGTATTCCCACATAAAAAATAGGTTGGTTGAGAACGGATAATCGTTAGATGCAGTTTTAACCTAAATAATTGAATTTAAATCCTCCTTATTATGTTAGGTATGTTAAAAACTGAACTTAGTTCAAACAGCTTATTAATTAGAGTATAACTTCTCCCCTCCTTTGAAACTGAGTTGATCAGGCAATTTTAGGCTAAACACATCCCTCTGTATTGGCTTGGAGCTCAACATGGGTTATTAGGGCTTTACTACCAACACTTCCCTGGTTACTATAACTGATAAAGCGATTTTTGTTATTTGTTTCTGTCAGTCCACCTACGCAATTGGTATTTATTACCATTTCCATGAAAAGGTACAAACCCTGGTCGTTTTTCTGTCTAATATGGTCGTCCTGTTTTTAGGAAGCTTAATCAATTAATCAACCACTGAAAAATGTCAGCTTGGTCTTGTAACGAAAATTACACTGTTTTAAATTTTAATTTGGACCGATCCGGCAAACGTCTGATTACGATTAGCAGCTCCAACCACTATGATACTCGTTCAGTTCTCAAGCCAATCTTAAATACAGCCATATTTAATTTAAGTGTAATATTTGTACATAGATATCGCTTAAACATAACACATAACAGTATCGCGCTTATGATATATTAATTTTTTTGTATTTACTAAAAGTAAAAATAATTCTTAATTGCATACTTAAATGCAAGTAGAACGTGCTGTATATTCAAAAGTAAATTTTTATTTTTTTTTTGTATAAAAACATAAAGAAACAAACAAAAAACACTTTATTTTGTTAAAAAAGATTAGGAAAAAGTAGTTCCTTCCTCTTAACCTCAGCATATAGAGTACAAGCATTTTGCTTAAATGAATTAAAATAAATTTTAAAACCACACAGTACAAATTAAAGAACTAAGTAATATGTAAAAAAGTTTTACTCAGGGAATTTAGACGTAGTTTAATTTAGGAAGTTAAATCCCCTATACAGTATAATTTTAGCTTAAATTAATAACAAAATCTTATATATTAATATGCTGAGGCGGTTTTTTTATTAGAAAACTCCTCCGTTATTTATCAATCAATTTTAACAATTGAGGTGCCAAATTATTCGTTCTGATTCGTAGTTGTGCATAACGGTTTTCGTAAATTGATATTTCCAACTGTAAGGGCACGAGTGGCTAACAAAACTCGTATATTCTGAATTTCATTCCAAGAAAATAGTTTATTGTAATATAATTTTCTAATAATCTAAGAGTATTGTCTTTGCCCCCTAATAGTCAACCTAAAAAAAAAAACATCAACCATACCCAAAAACAACCATGAATAACTATTTTACAAAAATAATTTGGCAATTAATTCGATAATCTTGTTGCAATAACGAAATATTATTTATTATAACAAGTTATTGATGTGCAGAAATTTTAACCAAAAATGGACTTTGATGAGTATTTATCATGCTAACATTTCCAGCAAACACAAATTAACCAGCTAAATATGTAGGATGTCTTATTTTAAAAATGCAATACGTTTTTCAAAATATTAATTTTGCCTATACATATTTATTGTGTACAAATAATAACTGCTAACTTATTTTTCTCAGGGATAGGGAAAATATTTTAGCTGTCATATATCTAAGAACCTAAAAGAATATCATTGTTGAACTGGGTGTAATATGCATTCACTCACAGACATAATCTAACAATGAGATTGAAACGGAGATAAACTGCCGCAAGAACAATGGAATATTTCACTCCTTTTCGATATAAATTTCCATCTTCGCCTTCCAATTTAGTAAATGTCTGCAGTGTTTTAGTAGTCCTTTCGATTCTACAAACATATAAACGCAATAGCACAATTTTATTTTGTTAGAAAAGAGTAAGATTATTATTAGTTTTATAGTAAAAGCTCTGTAGCATTCATCTTACAAATGAGTTCATTATAATATTTAACCGTAACTTTATAGTTGGTAAAGGTTTTAACGAAAGAGTTTTAAATATTACTAGTTTGTATATAAATTATATTTGTTGTGATATAAAAGCTTTAATCAAAAAGTAATGTTTACTTTTGTAATTGCGTCATATTACAACTTTATCTATGTTTATGAACTTTTTTATATGTTATTAAATTGGAAAATCTTACACTAGTCAAAACATTTACATTAAAAAATCAAAATAAAACGTCAGCTGCATTTTCAACATGGTCAGTAATAAATCATCTAATGCAATTCATGGAATAACTTATTATATGTAATGGATTAATTATAATTTCTATTTTATTTATTCATTTTTAAATCCAATTAATGCGCGTAAAATTGTTTTTATTCATATTCAAAAGTATAACCAATAGTTAATTATATTTTCCACTCTGATAAAGCTTTATTACATGATTTGTATCGTATATCCTTTTACGTGTTATCTTATCAAAACTATTGCGAATGGGAGAAGAATAAATCAGTGACGAAGTTATCTGCTGCAATCGAGAAGGCAGTAGAGAAACTGTAAATCACTGTCAGCTGTTGTGGGATATCGACTGTCAACCTTCCAGCTGATTAATTACTCCAGTGGTTTAGGATAAAATGGGGAATAGCTTGCCGTCATCAGTATTATTCTGAGAAAAAAGGAGTTTTACAATAAGTTTTGTCTTTCGAGTTAGAGTAAAGAAAACATTAATTTTTTTAACACAAATATTGTATTATGATTTTAGGTTACATTAAAAATATACATTACGAAACGATTTAGTGTTAATTTGGTGTTTTATTGTTTAACTATGAATAAGTATTTTTCTTTTCGAATTTACACATTTTCCCTGCATCAAGCTTTTAAAGTCAACGAACTAAATCAAAGTTTAAGGCAAGTTAATTGAGCAAAATTATTCGGTTAGAAGTAATAATATAGTTCATCCTACTTAATTAAATATTAGCTTTGTAGAACTGTTCCATTTAGAACCCATCAACTCATTATACATTTCTTGTTAAAACGCTAAATGTTATTTCTTAAAAGTTAATAGGCAAATTGTTATGATTTCTCAATAAATAAAGGTATGAAATCTTTCCATAGTATTTTTATTTCTTTATCAATAATTTATTCAATGCACAACAGTAAAATCGTGTGTTTTTAGAGAATTTCCCCCCTTTTTAGAGAAATGTGTAAAATTACATTAATGGCTTAAGTTCAAAAACCAGAAAAATCGGACCTTGGAACATTTTCCAAAAATAAGTTTTTTACATTTTTCACCCTAAAATATTTTAAAAACTTAATTTCGGGTTTGACAAAGTTATAGAGCTTAAAAAAACAAATAACATGGTACTTTGAATTATTACCCTAGGTTAAGTGGTTGCGGAGAAAATCCAAAAAACTTACTCATAAAATCTCCCATGTTAATCTTCAGGGAAAATGGTTTTTGGCTTTTCCTCAGTTTATTTTAATGTAAACTTCACATTTGCTTTTACCAATCTGTTCAGTTTCACAAAAACATTATTTTGGTGTTTAAGTTGTGATTCTACCCCCGACCGTTGCAGAGATATTCAAAGTGCTAAACACAGTATGTTTTCCAATTTTATCCTTATGGAGAATAAATAAAATTAGATATCTCGATTATTTATGAATGTATGTTGATGGAACTTGGAACATGGCTTCACGTAGTACTGGTATATTGATATTTGCATAAAAAATTTATTTATTTTTCTATTATTCCAGTAGCAGCAAACCTTCATACTCAGCCCCCATGTTATTCTTATGGAGAATAAGTAAAATGTACTCCCTTAATTATGAACATAAATTAATAAAACTTGGTATGTAGCTTCACTTGGTTGAGTTATATTGATAAGTTTATAAAAACCCATTTTTTATCCTTGTTGCAGGAAACCTGCTTTCTTAGCCCCCATGTTATTCTTATGGAGAATAACTAGAATGTTATATAGCGCATATTTATGATTTAATATTGATGAAACTTGGTATGGGGCTTCGCCTAGTTAAATTATATTTATATTTGCATAAAAAACAATTGTTTGTGTTCCTTGTTTCAGCAAACCTACGTACTCATTACCAATGTTATTCTTATGGAGAATAATTAAAATCGCTTATATGTGAATATATTTTTATAAAACTTGGTATGCGGCTTTATGTGGTAGTAAGACATATATTATGCATTGGAAATTCGCTGAGTACGCAGGTTTGCTGTGACGGGGGTATTACTTTAATTTTCACTAACAATTTTACTTAGTATAGTAAATTGAACAAACTTCACTTGAATCGATCACCACAAATATCAAGTTCATTTTCCCACTATAAATATTTGGAATATATCATAACATTAATATTTATGATTAATTTATAGGGTTAGTATATAAAATGACAAGAAGTTGTAACAAGATTAAAATGCGCTCTGTAAAAGCATTTTTTTCTAACTTTGGTGACTATTTAATTTTAATAAAATGTTTCTAAGTAATAAGCGAGAATAGACGCGATTTGATTTAGGTGTTTTAAGACTTTGTATTCTTTAAAGAGCTAATTATAAATGAGGAATCTGATTTTGTTTAATTTAGTATGTTTTAGGTACAACTAAAAAGAGTCTATTAAATTTTACTTTTTAAACTAAAAAAACACACACACACACGTGTTCGCCCAATGGTTTGTTGTCACTAACACAACAGATTCACTTTGTATCTTTGTTAATTTGTAATAAGAGAAAAAATAATTAATTCGCCACTATAAACTAGATTTAATTTTAACAAATATCATTACGAAAATCATTATCATTTAATAAGGTAAACCTCGTAGGAAAATGACTACCTTAACTTGCCACATACAAATATAAACCGTGGTTAACCTAACAAGCCAGTATCGCATTCACCACAACACACTCCAGTACTCTCTCCACGTGTGTCTAGCTGCACTTGGTTACTACACACAAGGATGCTTTGCAATTTAATCCTGTTAAGTAAAATACCCCTGTAGCAGCAAACCTGCGTACTCAGCGAATTTCCAATGCATATATATGTATCTTAATACTACATAAAGCCACATACCAAGTTTCATCAATATACATTCATAAATAAACGATTTATGACATTTTTATTATTTTCCATAAGAATAACATGGCGGCTGAGTATGCAGGTTTTATGAAGCAAGGAACACAAAAAATGGGGTTTCACACAAATATCAATATAACTCATTTAGGTAAAGCCACATACCAAATTTCATTAATTTATATTCATAATGAAGGCAGATAACACGTTACTTATTCTCCGTAAGAATAACATGGGGCTGACTACGCAGGTTTGCTGCTACGGAAGATTTTGGTAAAAAATTGTTTTTTGAGCAAATATCAATGGTTCACAACCAGATGAAGCCGTATACCAAATTTCGTCAGTATACGTTCATAAATAAGCGAGATATAAAATTTTTATTTTCTTCCATAAGAATAACATTAGACAACGTACTGTGTTTAGCACTTTCGATATCTCGGTAACCAATTGACGTAGAGAAATGATCAAAATACCAAATTGTGTGTTTTTTTAAGCTTAATCCAATGGGATAAACTAAAGTTTGATTATTTCCAAAATATACGTAAAAAATTCGAAAAACCCATTTTTGGGGTACAAAACCCCCCCAAAATACCCTTTCGGGTAGAGCGATCTGGCTGGTTTTCGAACTTAAAGTCATAAATGTTGCTTTACACGTTTATACCAAATTTCATCAAAATCGGACAATTTTTACGAGAGTTATCGTGCTCACGGACACACACACATATATATATATATATATATATATATATATACAGTTTCGAACGAATGGTGTTTTGGGGTCTGGGGACCTCAAAACGAAAAGTTATCATGGTCCCGGGCCTAGGTCTTACCATGCCGACTACGGTAATAGCTTCTTCCCTATAGGGGAAATTCGCTAAAAAGTAATACGACTTGGATTTTGTATCCATTATAAGGCAATATTTGTCGCAACAATCATTAAATTGATTAATTTTATGATTCAACCGATCTTAAAAATTGTTTATGAATGCTTCCTTATTAATATGTTGTTCCATATATAAAATACCATTTTCAGAACAAAATACAAGTTCGAGCATTACATAGAAATGTAAGAGTTTGAGTTTATAGATAAATTTAACTATTGTTACTGCTGTTAAATTTAAATTGTATTATTAGTTTTCAAAACGAAATACAATAATAAATAAAGTTTTGTATGAAACATTCAACAAATTATAAAATTTATTGGAATCATAATCTTGCCTAACATTGGAAATTATAATCCAGCACTGTGATAGATTGGTAGAACAACTCTTTTAATCGTTGTTGTTCACAATGGTTGTCAAACATGTAGTAAGAGCGTACTACTACTTATTTAACTATAAAGGAAATGAAAAACGGAACAAAACAAAGCTTAACTGACCTAAAAATCTCATCTAATTACATACTGGTTTCAATCGGTGCTGTATCATGAAATCATTTAGGCACCACTGTATATACCAATAGTGGTCCAAACAAAATGACCACACTGTTATAATATATATAATTACTAACTATTAACCTTAATATATACAATCCAAATACCACGGGCTGACCTATCATGAAATTCCATAACTATAAGGCCTACATATTTGAAATTTGACATATAGGTGCCTCTTTGGCCCTAGTTGCTTGCCTCGTTGTTTGGTGTTTTTTATATTCACCGTGTTTCACCCCAAAGTTACCATACCAAAATTCACCGCTGGGTCCCAAAGTTACCATATATTCCTTATGGACCATTTATGGACATTCACTTTGGTTTGAGGTGATGAAAATTCAAACAGCTGATCTTGATTCGTATTAGTTCCACGGGATAACCACAGATTGAAGCACACAACTATCATAGTTTACGGGGGCGAAGCCGCAACACGTCGGCTAGTTAATTATACATTATATTTATCTTAATTACATACTTAAGTCATCCGATCAAACACAAACACACACAACTATACATGTTGCTTGGTTGTTTCTTATAACTTGCGGCAATAACTACCTTCGTTATGATCTCTGTACAGATAAATGCAAGCTTATGATTTTCATTCGTCTTGTCCAGTACCCAGTTAACTAATAAAACAATAACAAATATATCGTGCATTGTTAAATACCTACATACACCAAACTACTACGTGGTGCTGAGTAAAACTCTGGAATAAATTCAACCCCATCAGTGGTATTGGCAGCCGGTTATGAGTTTTATGATTTATCACTTTTTCGATTCTGGTGGTTCGTAAAAGAGCACTGGCGTTCTTGAATACAAAATGCCTCTTCTTGAATTGTTTAATAAGGACAAATGTAAAAACAGAATACATTTTTGTAAGTTGTTCAAAAATTAACACAAATTTGGTTTAAAGTTTTATCATAGCAATTCTTGAAACTAACAGTTTATGTCAGATAGTTAACAAGTACAGTTAATTTACTTAAGCTAAATGTTTTGCATACACAATTTGTTTACTAACATTAAGCTATGGATCTTTGGTACCAACCTTTGTAGTTCCAATCTTGGTTTTCATGTAATCAATGTATTTGGCTCCATAATTGGTTTCTGTAGAAGCATAATTTTACATTATTGTTATTATGGTATTGTTTCTAACTATTTTATATGACAAAGCCAGGAAAACAATAAGCTTCGTCTCACAACAAACTATACTTACACTGTTATACAATACGGTAAATATGCAATATACAATATTGAATATATTCAAGACTTAAGTAGGTTATATTCCCTCCTTTAATAGTTCAAATATGTAAAACAAATCTACACTGAAATGTTTTATCACAAGCAAAACATTTTTAAGGACACATTTGGACTATTGATAACCTATATTAGACAAAACTTCTCTGATTAGGTCTGATATCCGTTGTGATTCGTAGACATATTTAACCTTTGTAACATATATTGTATATATTTACCATCTTTTATTGAAGTACATTATAAGTGTAAATATATTTTGTAGTGTTGTGAGACGTTATCTATTGTATCCCGTTTAACAGTAACAACACATTGTTGCTGGATTCGGAAACCCCAGCATAGCTGTTAGGCACGGCTTCCACAAGCGGGAATTTTCCACAGGTTACCGGAATGATAGGATATATCAGGTAAGGAAAGGGTGGGATGGGACAGGCAGCCAAATTTACCTTTCGGAGGGCCAACTCCCGTGCTCGTATGGCAGCTGTGATCAGGCTCAAACAGGCGGACCCGTTCTGCCCTCCTGGTCAACTCAACTGATAGGGTATCCAGTACAACAACCAGAGACTATACATTCTCAGGTTGGGTACCAAACCTGGAGTTTCCGTCCCCAGCCGATGCAAATGAAGGGACCAAAGGAGAAAGGTAAGTTTGTCATAATGGACAAATAAAAATACTTACCATATTATTGCTGTACCCAATGTCAGCCTCAAAACTGGTATGGACTAGTTTAAAGGTTGTCCTGGGATGTAACAACACATATCATGATACTGATGGTTTGTTTATAAAATCCATTCTACAAAAGCTACATTCTGTTTGAGTCTTAGACAATGTAGCATAAATCACTTGCCTATATTAATTTATACAATTAACATCACATGTAAAATAAATCCACAGTCTCTAAAGATATTATTTTAATATATAACATGAATCAATTTTAAACACGCAGCATTTTAATATATTTTTTAACTTTCTACGATGGTCAACAATTGCATGGCATCTTGCAAACCTGCATAGCAATGAGCAAACTGTAGAAGTAAGACTCTTAAAATCTACAACATTTAATGCATACAAAGCAATACACCATACATTTATTATATTCAGATTGTGCCTTCTCATTGGCTAGCAGTGTCTATTGTTACATTGTAAAAATAACAGGAGACATAGGTCACTTACGATTCCCTTTAAAAACGTCTAAGCTTAAGTTGCTATTAAGACTCTTCACACATGTGATAGCCTTTACGCTCTGATAAGAGACACGCCTCTTACACCACATGACTGATCTTTGCAAGGCCCGGTACTGGGTTGTCTACCACGTTTAGAAGTTAACAGTTCGTCCTTACCTATACAGTTAACTATAAATCATGTTCCCAAGATAATAAATATTCTATAAAAATACAAATAGTACAATTGTAGAAGGTAAAATTAGGCCCGTTATGTTAACAAATAAGTAATAACTTTGAAATAAATCCAGATTTAAATTTATTTTAAATTAAATTACGTATATGTAAATGTATTATGTATAAGGTATTATGTATGAAAGTCCTTCAGTAGCAAAAATTGTTAACTAAGTTTAATGAATTGCAAATCACAATCAGCTGTTGTCAAGGTATCGATGTTCCAGATAGTATGTTCAGTAATCACTTGTTTAAAAGCAATTTAATAAAAAATAAAATAAACAAACCAACTTAAACATTTTTGTGAAATTTAATGCGAAATTATTTTAAATAGTAGCCAGTTTTAAATTATGAAAAACTCTCTTATGTCATTGAAAAACCTTGTTCTCTACACTTTTGTAGCCAACCAATGCTTTAAAATAAGTAAATATATTGGTGGATTAATTATTCTGAACATGATTGCCTAAACTGGACTAACTAACGTAATGTTTTAAGAAGGTACCCACTAAACACACTATAACGTTGTCACTCTTGTCCCTTGTCCTCTTATCCCCGTCTGTAAGGGGAGTTGATCCTTCAATTAAGGGAGGAAGACGTCCTTCGTCAGCGAATAGCGGCTTAACAAACCCAATTACTTTTATCATCTCATCTACTCGTAACATGTGCGGTATTTGTTATTTTCATTACACAATGCTACTTAGTAAGAAGTTTAAATTTACCTTTATATTTGGTAGTAGTTGCAAAGCTGTTTATAAAAAGTTACATTTAAAGGCTTTTGACGAGTATAAGTTCCATATTTGTGTTCCGGATCGTAATTTTTGAACTAATAATAAAAATTATAACTCTACTGTTATTTTAAACAATCACCCCAACTAATTTTGTTATGAACGTTAATTTTCTTAAAGAGGACAATTGAATAATTGTAATAAGAAAAAATGTTGTACAAAAATGTCATAATAATTCAACCATCTTTTGTTCAGTAAAATATATTTTCGCAAGAAAAACCAACTGCAGACGGCTGAGGTTACCCAGACAATGGTTGTCTACCTGGCATCCCATTTCTTCCAACACTACAAAAGAAACCAGTAATTTTCCTGTCCCGTCACTCACTTCTTATATCGCAGTAGACAAATATGGGTCAGAAACAGATATAACCTTTGTAACTAGACATTATTAAACTATATTGTGAAATATTACAGAGTTTGGGAAAAATAATAAGCGATACGTTTTAAATATTAGCTAGACATTTGATATTGCGCTGAATAATGAAATGTAACTTTACTAAAGTTTTATCGTGTTTTCGGTTGGAGCCAAATTCAACAATTTAACTACAATTAAAACAGTGCGTTTTAAGTTTGTATTCAACACAACGTTATAAAATGTAATACAGTAAAAGGTTATATAGGAAAAAGAGTATATTGGTCCTAACTATATTTTTTGTTGTTGCCTGATTGTAGTAGCACTTCGTTTCCCAATACAACTGATCGTTAAGGCACTGAAAATGATACAGTTTGGAATACATTTTTTATTTATTGTTTTAGAACCATTTCTTGATGTTGTGAGTTTCTCTAACACGATACACTTTATATATATTTTTTTAAAGGAAGTTGAAATGCAAAAAATGATTTATTTGGCTCCTATTATTCATAGTATGTTATTGTTCTTAGTCCTTCTCAAAATACTTTTGAATTACTATCATAAAGTTAAAAAAGTATTTTTTATTGCGATCAATTTTTTTGAAATAATAACTGAAAATTATTCCGATTGTATTAAAACATTTGTTTAACTAAATAAGTTGTATTTACTATGAAATTAGTTTTCATTAATATTACAATCTAGAATATTGTGAAAATCTACAAAGAACGATATTACAAGAAGACTATATCTACAACTGAACATTATAATTAACTAATATAATTGTCCTATTGTTCTTAATAGAGATTTTGTGTTTTAGTATTCTAATGAAACCATCATAAAATTTCATCAAGCATTTTTAAGGGACTTCGGCATTTTAGTAGTCGATTCGTTTCCTTTATAATGTAGCAAATGGCAATTATGAGCTTCATTATTACTCTTCGATATTTGTAAAAAAAGGAAAAAAACATCTTAGAATATTTGGTTGAAATTTTTACAACCTTAAATACCTATTAATTTTGTATAAGATATTGTGTGAGTTAAGTAAACCTATTAATCCCGTAAGCCACTTAAAGCGCGTAATACTATAATTACTATTTTGAACAACTAGCCATTTTTTGCCTTTCGTTTTTTAGAAACATTTCATATCAGTGTGTAAACATTATACTGGGCTGCAAAGTAAAGTTTATTTTTTGATATGGCAAAATCTTATATGTATTGTTTAGAAACATCCTAGAATAAGGGGCATCCAATAAGTATATCACCTAATAAATATAAAACCAATGAATTTAATCGGTAGCTATTAACTGTCTAAAGTTACCCCAGTCAATTGTTACAACTTTCAAATACTTTCGAAACCACGTTAATAACAGGAACGTCTACAAATAAAAGTAATAATAAATATTGCAATAGAAAATGCATATAAAATATCTAGCTCTTACAACATTACAGAGACATCAGACTTAATCAATGCGAGATTTTATTGAAAAACTCAAAAGAAAGCCTATTAACCTAGCGCTTGTTAAAAAAATCAAGGATTTATAATAACTCTTATTATTGTAATAAGCTCCTAGTCTTGGTGTTAACAATTGCTAGGATTTTTTTCCACCGCGTGGTTATAGAATAAAATAAAACAAATCCATTGAATATTGTACTTGGAGCTAATTATTGGAAGTCAATTTAAATTTTAAACTGTGAAATGAAATCATCACAAAAAAAATATGAAAAGAAAAGAAATGAATAGTAATTCAAATTAAATAATTTATTTCTAGTATAGGCATTTATGCTCCCAAATGTTGTCTGACGTTTAAACTACAAATTTCCCTCTTATCTCACTTTACAGACTTTCAAAGGACCCATGTTTATCTTATGAGTAATATAATAGTTAGATAACACACACTTATATGAATGTGGGCTACAAATCAGTTAAAGGTTTTCTTAAACTTAGTAAAACAGCAAATAACGAAATAACACTGACAGGAGAAAAACTAATGAGCTATATAATAACTGGATTGGTCTGTCAGGAATGAAGAATCAAGAATCAAGAAGCCTTTATTGTCATAAACTTAATCAAGCATGGACAATCAGTCAAGTTATACAGTCAAAAACTAAGAGTTATTATAATAACTAGTTGTCCTGTTGCTCAAATCCGAGCAAGTTTGTACCTAACGACAGGTTTCTTCAGTTGTAAACAAACATATCAAAACATCTGATATTGAAACACATGAAAACAACGTACTTTCAATCAACATGTAGTGTAGACTTCCACCGTCGGATAGCGTCACTGTTCCGAAATGTCAACCCTTTACTGTGTTGTGATGTCCTTTCTAAAAATTCTGGGATTTATTGTCAAATCTACGTAAAAATACCTTTAATTTGGCAACTCAACCGTTAAAACCCGTCCAGCAGTTATCGAGTTAAGACTGTGAAAAAAACCCTAGCTTGTTAGTGAATTTCCTATGGAAAGTGAACTATCAGCATGACCCGCACGGTGAAACTTAAGCCCAGGACCACCATAGAAGTTCCTAACGTGACCCCCTGAACACGTTTTGGGGGTCATTCAAAATTATATATCAATATATATGTGTATGCACTCTAGTGGTCGCATTTTTTGTCCGATTTACTTCAAATTTGGTAGGGGCGTTCCTTTCTATAATTAGTTGGACAAGTTTGTTCGGAAAACAATTGAAAAACTTTAAACCCCTTTTTTGGGGATTATTCTTTCAAATTTTGAGTTTTTGGGCCAAAAAACGGCTCAGAAAAGTCTTGGACGTAAAATTAATGCATGTATTAATATTGGAATTAGTGAAGCAACAGTTTTAAGCCCTCTATCGTCATTCTAACATATAAATTTACCGAGTTATTAAAGGAAATGTATATCGGCTAAACACAGTACGTTGTCTTATGGGGTTTTTACATTAGAAAAGCATGTTATTCATATTTCGGTTATTTGTATCATCCCCAGCAACCTCGCACCTACTTTCAAGCCTGACTGGACCTTATCCTAAACTTATAATGCACAAAATTGTATTCCTAGCATTGTAGGTAAATGAAACCAGGAGCATCAGAACAGCCAAAAAAACTATAATTTCAGATTTACACAAAATTGGAATAAATGTATTTTTTTACACTGGTTTTGACTTTTAAAAGTTTTGTATGTGGAAATTCACTTCCCTCACGTCAGCGTGCTGCGTGCGAACTCGTTAATACCAAGGATGGTCTTAAAACAAAAAAACTTCTTTATCCACATGTTATACTACTTTATACTAAAAACCAAAACAAAAAACAATACATTTATTGGCCACCACTGTCAGTAAATAACTCCTGGACTCTGTAATATTTTTTGACTATCAAAAATAGTTTCAGCTTTTTTTTAAATCTATACACGTCTGATTCCGTTTTAAGGTTTTAAAGAAGTTAATTTAAAAGCTTTATGATTGAAAAATAAGAGTGTTTCTTAAAGTTGACAGTCTTATGATGAGGGATGGATAAGGTCCCAGTGTTCCTAAAATTGTAGTGAGCAGTGTCTCTGGGTTGAAAAATAAGTTCTCGCTTAATATATATGGAGAGACATTCAAGAATATACAAGGAAAAAAGGAATTATTTTGTTTTTCGAGGATATACCTCTCCAAGAGTCCTTACTTTTCATGTCAATGATTAATCTAATTGATTATTTTGGAGGTGAAGGTACCATTTGTTCTTGTCGTTTTGGCTCCCCAAATAGCAATTGCATAGTATATGTGCGGATAAAAGCAGCCATGGTAACATATCATAAGGACACGAGAACTAGCAAATTTAGAGAGTATGCGGATAATGAATTAACTATTACTTACTTTCTTTGTCAATATGATCAGAAAAATCAAGACGATAATCAATAATCAAACCAAGAAAGTTTGTTTGCTGGTAGGAGATAATTTCACTCTCACCTATAACTATCGCAGCTGGATTAGTCCTACTACTCCTCAGATTAAAGTCGATGAGCTTAGTTTTTTCAGTATTTACAAAAATGTTGTTATCTGACAACCACTGCAACAAAATACTGATTTGAATAAACGCGTTAACTTCAAGAGTATCCCGAGAACTGTTGCTAATACTTAAGGAGGTATCGTCCGCAAATAAGCACAGATCTCCATGAGATATACTACTTTGAATGTCATTAACAAAAAGCAAAAATAGAATAATGATTAGCCACATCAATAGCAGAAACAGATAAGAAGTTTATTCCCAGATAAACAAACAGAGGAGAACACCAAGTACTTAAAATAATAATAATAAAACCATACTTGTCGTTATATTGTACACTTTTCCAAAGTAAACATCGACTCCCTGAACTTTATACGTAAATAAAAATATATATTTAATTAAATAGGTAGGGATGACATTTGGGTTTATAAATTAATTTACGTAAAAGATTTAAAACATTAATCTTTTATATAAACGTAATAAAAACCTACATGTTGATATGTTTAACCATTTGTGTTATAGAACCAGGCTGAAGCTTTCAAAAACATTACTATTAAAAAGTTATAGATTAGTACCCTAAATTGGATATATTACACCATGTCGATCATAAAAACACTTTGTAATAGGTTTATAAATATACTTATTATGAATCACCACCTCTAAGATGTGCACTAAGATTGTCTTAATTAATATTAATTAAATTTATATAAGTATATTTACTAGAATGGTACACATTGAAACCAATGGTACACTTGGTAACAATCTGCAAAGAATAGAAGACGAGTTCGCAAGCAGCACGCTGACATGAGGGAAGTGAATTTCCACATAAAATGCTATAAAAACTCAAAATCAGTTAAAAATATACATTTATTCCAATTTTTATTCAAATCTGATTACATTGATTTTTTGGCTGTTCAGATAATCCTGGTTCTATTTACCTGCAATGCTGGGAATAAATTTTGCGCATTATAAGGTTACGAGAAGGTAAAGTCAGGCTTTAAAGTAGGCCTGAGGTTGTTGGGGATGATAAAAGTACTCCCTGATTTCGTTCCGTTTATCCACCTACATTGGTCTTCTTTATTAGTGAATTTCCTATGAAAAGTGAACTATTAGCATGACCCACACGGTGAAACTTAAGCCCGGGACCACCATAGAAATTCCTAACGTGACCCCTTGAACACGTTTTGGGGGTTCGTTCAAAATGTTATATATATATATATATGTGTGTTTGTGTGTGTGTATGCACTCTAGCGGTCGCATTTTTTATCCGATTTACTTCAAATTTTGTAGGGACGTTCCTTTCTATAATCAGTTGGACAAGTTCGTTGGGCAAAACAATCGGAAAACTCTAAACCCCTTCTTTGGGGATTAATCATTCAAATTTAGATTTGTTGGGCCCAAAAAGGGTCAGAAAAGCTCCAGATGTAACATTAGTGCATGTAGAAAGATGGGAATTAGTGTGGTGAAACTTTTAAGCTCTCTTTTGTCATTCTAGTATAACTATTTACCGAGTTATAAAAGAAAATGTGTATTGACCAAACACAGTACGTTGGCTTAAGGGGGTTTACATTAGAAAAGCCTGCTATTTATTTGGACGATCCGAGGAAACGAGGTTAGGCAATAAACAAGCTTCTCAGAAGGAGCAGTTAGTTGATAAGGGGCTGCGATTACAACCTCGTGGAAATCCTGGGATTTGTACTGAAACCAACACGCGATGGACGAACTGATGAGATTATAGTAACTCTCTATTAAAAACCATACAAAATAGTGTATAAGTGGTGAAGTGAATACTTCTTTGTTTAAAATTATTTTTTGGTGACGGTGAGTTTATATATATTAAGAAATATTTATTGATTTTTTATCAGCGATTTTCGATCCTTAAGCTATTTTGTATCATTTTGTTGCATCAGTGAAAAGCTATTACTCTCTATATGCCTTTTGGGGGTTTAACTACCTTCATAGCTTTGCCCCATAGGCATACAAAGTTCTATAAAATTATATATTATTTAGTTAATAATGTGATTATATTATTTATAGAAGTTTAAACTATATGTCTGCTATATTCACGTGTGGATAACAGGAAATAATCTAGCGTTATTTAATAAATTATTGCGGACATGAATCAGTGTAAGAAATTAAGTAATCACTGATGAAAAATTTCCGCAATAATTTTTTAAATTACTTGTATAGTAGTTAAACAATAATATCGAAATGTTACCTTTAGATGCTAATTGCCACAAAATATATTTACTGAAACCTTTATGTCATCAGTTCTAAACTATTTCCTAAAAATTATGTTTCAACTCAATGATATTAATATTAATAATTACATTTATTTACTTTTTATTAAAAAGTACAGCCTTTTCATGCTTTAAATAAGATATTCGAAATAATTTTTAATCCATATAAATTTAAACTATTTTTAATAAAAAAGAGGTACATGTCAAGTTTATTACAAAAACAAAACTAATCGGTTCTCTAATAACGTAGTCACGAATAAAATGAGTATTTTTTCATTATTCTTGAGTAAATGTTAACAAGGGAAAAGATGAAGGGACTAACCTGGTCTGCTCCGAGGCGGTTGGGAGGGTGGAAGGTCTTGTGAGTGTTTACTAAGTTAGGGTCAACTTTTGTGTGCTGCTCCATCACTCTATTCAAGAGTCAAAGGTCACCTGGTACCCTTTAAGAATATTTAACAAATGCCGTTCGTCAACTTGTTCTTAATTGTAGCTATACTAAACCTTATACATAAATATACACAAAAACGTACATACAAAAACTTAACTAAAATTAGCTTTTATACAATTTTAAGTAAAAAATAAGAAAAACCAAATATAACAAAAATATAATACTTATTCAGCTTTTCTAACGTAAAATGAGACTTTTACGTACAATGGTTGCAGACCATAGTACGGAGATGGTGCGGTCCAAAATAAACCAATAAACATCACCATAAAACCCCTAAAATATAGTTACTCTTTAGAATAGTTCTCCAGAAATAATTAAGTATTTAAAATGATGTAACATTATACGTAAATGGATTGGTTACATTATACGTATTGAATGGTGGAATATGAGATTGCACAACAAATACCAACAGGGTATGACCGAACCTATTTCAGGGTTCCATACATCAAGAAACATACATCAATAAGTCAAGAAACATATTATTATCAACTTCATACAACAATTTAAGCCATTTTGAACATGATGTGATTTAGCTGGAAACAAGTAGATGAAACATTAGATACTGCACGGGTGACGGTAAAGCTTACGTCAGTGTCGGATGTGTCCGGGTTGTCACAAACACAGGGATTGGTTTAGAGGCATGTCACTGATAAACCTTGACAACTGCATTTCACAACTGATGTTTGAGTTTAGTCACAGTTTTTCCTGTCTTTCCGACATGAACAAATTTGATTTCAATCTTTGAAAACATTTTGTAAAATTAGGTACCTTTATCAGAAGATTTATAAATCACTAGATGATTTGAAATGTATTAAAACAAAGTTAATATTAAACCACATCTGGTCATCACATGAGAGATAGAAACTGAAATTTTTAAATTGTATGAGATTTCAATTATTTGGATTTTAAATCAAACCACGTTGATGTAGTGTAATGGTAATGATTACACTGCATAAAACACGTTGGGGGTTTTAAGTTAAACAAAGATACAGCTAACAGAGGACATAGCCACTAAGTAAACTTATTTTAAAACCAGTTACAATGTTTACTGAATATAGTAAATATATTTTCTCAATGTTGACATATGTAAGAAAACTTTTAATGTTAAAAATGAATGCATGTAACACCTTTAAACATTTTGCAGGGTGGTTGTCCTACTTGATTACATGCATGTTATAAATAGAATTTGAAATATAGATGTTTAAGAGCTGTTTTGAAGCCACTGAATTTATTTTATTATTAATAAAACATGTTTCATTAGTATCCTAAGCTAATTCATTAGTTTCATTTTTGAAGCGCTAATAACAGCTAGTAGTTCTATAGTTAATGTTATAGTAATTACATAGTTATTTTGTATCGTAGAGGTAACGGTGATTTTTAACTTGTTTAGTTTTCTTTATCAACTTGTGTATTAATTGACAAGACGTCATTAATTGAATTTATAATTTGTATTTCATACACAATTATTAGTTCAAGGGCAAAATGTTATCTGTATGTAAACATAATATATGCAATCGCTAGTGAGCAGTGATATTTATATTGATATATTGAGTTATTGATGGTACACAATTCCTGTAAGGGAAAACACCTGCTCTAAGCCAGTGATTACTCTGATTTAAATTTACAATACAATATTTTATATCCATTTATTATATCTATAGGGTTACAGTACTCTGTTATATTACTTAATTTATATTACTAGTAGCAACTTATATATGTAGCCTCTGTCTCATTCAAAAAGCTTCTAAAAAGCTGTTCTCGGTAAAGCTTAAATATACTGTTAACGCTTTTAGGAGGATTAAAGTAATAGGGTTCCTAAATGAGAATCAAATTGTAAAATGTAGTTGAAAAGTGAGTATGGTGAATGAATATAAAATGTTCTGTGAGCATAAAACTAAATAATCAAGTAGTTCTTATTCAACCATTTTACAGGCAATACACATTATATTCACTTAAAAGAAAATAATTAAAAACCCATACCCATATTTACATAAGATTCTATAGAATCCATAACATATAGCATTTACGTTTTAAATTCAAATAAACGTTGTACATTGGGATGCACTTAGCAAATAAAACCAGTTAAGAAATTGAATTAGTTCAAACATTTTTAATGGACTGAAATACTGGTAATAGTTCATTTTTTCGGGTTTAAAATTTAGGTCAGTCGGAAAAAGCCATTACTTCTCTATTAAGGGTAAAATATGAATATTTTATATGACTTTGCTCTGAATATATAAGAGCTACGTGTCTGCTAGTCCGACACATGCATTTATTTAACAGTTTGTAGGATAAATTTATATTAAAACTAATCTCAGAGGAGAGTAAAATCACTCAGTCACCGCGCTTGACTATTTGTCGTTATGATAAAATCTCTACTATCAGTAATGAAAACTTAATTATATCTTAACTTATCTTGATTGGCTACTCATCAACAGAAATTAAAACACGTTATGTAATAAAAAGTGATATTTTTCGATCCTCTTCCCATCAAAATAAATTGACTATCACTAAAATTTCATGCCGTCAATATCTTAACTTTAATCTCTAGCAGTAACTGAATTTCTGCGAACTAGATGTTCTGTTTCCCTTCAAACTCAAAAAAATCCTCCCTTAGCTAATCAGTACATATTACCGATAACATGTAAAGTGGGTGGCTCAAGTATGCCTATACACGGTAGTAGGATCTCTAATGGATTTTGGTTCAAAATTGATGTCAGTTATAAACTGATTATAGCCCTCAAGATTAAGGCCAAACCTGTTAAGTTGCTAAGCGCAGGCTCCTCACCAGGCTCCGGAGTGATAATGTTATCACTTTGCAACAGAACCCGCTTATGGTCTCAAGTCATTAAATATTAAGATATCAACCACATCTTTAGAAACCACTTGTGTCTGGTTTTGTAGTTAGTCCAAACACAACAAATATACTGTAATAGTTGATCAGGCGCTTTATTATACATCTTTCAGGACAACAACGCCTACCTAACAAATATTCAACAGTAATAAGTCAATACAACTTCAAAAGGTTGGAGACCTCTGGAATATGAATAAAAATTATATTCATTTCTCCACAAAAACAATGATTACCTATTTATTTTACACTTAACCGAAACTGATTGTTCAAATCGATAAATAATGCTTATAAATACTAACTACTATACTTCAAATCAAAACTAGCATATTTTAAAACTAATTGGTTTGAGACTACCTAATTTATTTCAGTGTAAAATTCATAAAAAATATAAATATTATATTCACTGAGACATAGATATATCAGTTATTACACATTATAATTCAATGTTATCCGTCATCCTATTTAAATAAAATCCGTCACAAAGGATGTGCGTGTTACGTTCCACAAGCAACATTGGTCGGTAATAATGATATAGCAGTAATACATTTTCTTAGGCTAACCATAACCCAAAAATACACCTATTATTTAACGTGTAAAAGTTTCTAGTGGCTCTTAAACCTTTTTATCCAAATAATATCCCACCCATATTTGGGCGTTCAAGTTTTTAAGGTAAGAAGGTCTGACGGGCACTGACTTGGTTAACAGCTAGACAATGGAGCTCTTCTACAAAGAGACTTCGCAATCGCCTAAAATGGGCTCTCTCGTCTCTTCAGACATAATCTTCTTTATCCTGCTTTGCGTTTATTTTTATTTTTACTATATTATACGGATATAAAAATATTAATGAAGACATTCAGATAGGATACTCTCTTAATCTAGTGCATAATGAAACAAAATTAAACTTTTTCACTCGGTTTTTCACCTAAAGAAAAATGTACCATCTTATATTTATGAATTACCAACATCCGATATCAGTTTCTAGAGGAGAAATGTCCAATAAGATATATTGGTCCAGCTGACGCACGAGTTTGAAGCTACCGAAGAATGTTCAAGAAATATAAACATAATCATTATATTCTGTGAGAATGAGTAGACAAAATCAAACCGCAACTAAAAGTATAAGTGGTGTCATAATTTACTTTGCAATCAGATTGACTCGTTTGTTTGTGTAAAATATTCCTTTAAGCTAAAAAGAAACATAGTAATTTTACGTACCAAAACCCTCTTTAACGATTAATTAAACGTTATAACTCATAAAACAGATTTTTAATTATACTTACTATTTTATACACTGAAAACATAACAAAATAAAGTTCACAGTAGGCTATCTACCTCACGACCCGGATTCAACCTAACTTTGAGTACACATCATAAGCCACGTATTTAGTTATCCAAGCATTCATGTTTCAATACTGTGTGTATTACTTGTAGGTAGCTAGAAGAATGAATACCCCATTACCGCCTATCGCTCCAAGGCGAGAATATGATTTTAATGACAGTTTTGTTGAAAGCAGTTCTTACAAGAGCTGCTCTGGGATATTTTAACTATTGTGGTAGAACCTTATATATTTTACTTAAAGTACCCATCAGATAACCTTTTATTCCATTCCCAAATGCATTTTTTATATAATTATAAATAGCGTAAAACTCCTTTAAACTAAATTTTAAGGAATAACTTATTGCAATTTAATTTGTCAATATAGAGGACTATTTTCAGCGCTTATTATTCTTGCTCTCTATAAAAATAGATTTAGCTTTTATATTCCTTAGCTTTATTATGTTATAAACCGCTGTCCTCATCTGTTCTAAATTATACGAAAACCTGCTTACCTATTCACCTCAATGTTTGGTATTCTCTAATCTCATTTATCTCAACTAAGTGTAAATTCGTTTTGCTCATTGGTTGTTTGTGGAAAATACCAGGTTCGTATTTATGTATTATTACTCTGTATGTTTTTGGTGTTTTAAAATATTTTGTTTTTATACGATTCGTTTTTTTACGATTATGTTATTCATGGCAATTATACAACTTTATATATGCAAGACTTGTTTATTATGTCCGGGGGTTTTTAAACTACAATTGGCGAAGTTATTAGGTATAAGAAATTTGTTTAATTATTTATCACTGTATAAAGCATAAATCATTTGTTAATACGTTTGCTTCGTAATTTCCACTTTAACAAGAATTTGGCAACAGCCTTTGTTGTGTTGAACGTAATCTTTCACATGTCTGGTTTCCAAATGTTGTGATACTTGAACCTTAAAGCATTGTCTACAGATATATTTATAATGCATTTTATATAACGTAGTTAGGATAAATTAAGGTCCACTTTAAGGTCAGGAACAAGAGAAAGCTTATTTATTAGCAAGAATAAACAAGCTTTCTCAAAACTTCTGTCTTATTATAATATCTTCCGTAACCTAAATTATAAATGTAATCAACATGACAAAATTCACATCAACTCAGACTAGCAAAGGCCGTATGCCACCAAGCCATGTTATTGCTGTAGGTAGTGCCGTATTACAACAATACCCTGACGTATGCAGATTATACAATGCAATTAATGGTACTAGTTCACAAGTAATAATACGCCATAGGGTTTATGCAAAGAATTGTATTCAAATCAAACTGCAAAAATCTTTACAATTAAATCATTGTTTTAAATGTAGAATGAGTTTGATATCATTAAAACTGTATACCCCACTTTACAGTAAAGTGTACACTAAGGCAATATATCGTTAGTATATTTCTTTACTAAACTGTATCCATGAATTTAGTTTGAGACCTTTAGCTAAGCTAATTTATGTTCCGGACTCGTTACATTTGACAAGTTAAAATAGAAAATGTATCATCTACAAATATTCGTGAGATGTTCTATAAGACCCCATTAAAAATGTTCAAACATAATTTGACAGTAAACACGTTGCCGTTACCAGATGTGTCTGTCACAACCAAATGGATTTGTTTTTGCAAGCGCGACGCAACGGTGATAAAATGTGACAACCATCGGAACCGGTCGCGGTACATTAATTTATCCGCTATAGTGATTTTTTATATTTTATTGTTATGTAAGACATTTATTTGTATTTTTACTTAACGACTGTTGGTTAGCTCCATGTTGGTGGATTTATTTCAGGACACTTTTGAATACGATTGAATTATTATCAGCTTGTTAAATTGAAATTGATATACGAGTTGGCTTCGTCAATCCTACTTCACTTTTAGTCGAAAATTAAAAAAAATACATATATATATATATATATATATATATGTATATATATGTATAAACTTAATATTAAATCAGACAAAACACCATTATGGTGACATTAAGAGTGTAGATGGTAGAAGGGTTTTCAATGGTATCTGGTAGATTAAATACTTAGTATCTTAGTGTGTTATATTATGAATTTCTGAGAGTTAAATTCAGTCAATTTTAGTTACGGTTTACCCCTTGAAAATAAATGTAACTCATAAATACATGTTACTTCGTTTTTATGCCAATCAGGTTTATTAATTTTGAATGAATAAGAAGAAGAAGACAAAAGTACAAAACATAATTATTTTAGGATGGTCTTTTCCTTTGCGTTCACAAATGATTAAATTTTTCTTATGATTAAACAAAACCTTAAACTTTGAATATATAATAGTTATCAATGAATTTTACTAAGCACTGTTTTTAACACACTTCCAAATATATATTTACTCTTACACTGCACTCTGTTACAAAACGGTCAATACCCATAAATACTGTACAAGGTAATTACCAGGCCGCAAAGAATTTTAAATGTAACTTTAAATTTTTAATTTTGTAGAACTTTTCATCATGATATATTGACGTAATTAAAGTTGCATTACGTAATGAAGCTATCATACAAATGTAATTCAAACTCACTTAAAAATATAAATTTAGTTTTTTCGCACACCATCAATACTCAAAATTGCATACCAAATGTTATAAAATACCATAAAATTGTAAGACCTAATTGTAAATTTTGTAAACACAAAAATTATGTTTTGTACAGTTTAAGAAATAGAATATTATAATAAACTGCATGTACTTAAACGAAAATAAATAATTCCTTTTTGTTGCCTTGCTCTATAAGTTCGTATTGTACAAATTGTTGTCTATGTTTTAATTATGTACACGTTCTTTACTCTTAGTGTACGTAAACGTATTATTTTCTATTTAAATTATTACTGAACTAAAATAGATTATTAATAAATATTAGGACATATTGAAGGTATTTAAAAGTTCCTACCACGATTCCTCGATGGTTTTTTTGTTTAATTTATCGCTATTCTCTGTTACATGACGATAACTTAACGTAAGAAACTTTGGAGGGTGTGAGAGATTTTATTTTATCATTTAAGAGGCTTATTTTGCCACAAGTCTAATTTAGTTGTATTAAAGAGACTATCGCATGTGTGAAAAAATCCTAAAATAACTAAATTAATAAATACATTTAGGTATAGTAAACCGAATTCAAACTTTGGTAAGTTAATTTACCTAACTATGAATTATTATTGACTTAAATTTATCAAAAATTATACCCAGTCATATTTATTTATGAGGAAAGTACAACAGTAAAATGTCAATATATTTTAAAGTAAATCTGAGAAGCAAATTTACATATAAACAAGATATTCTGTTTCACAACCTCTCTCGATTGGCTCATTCTTTCTGAGAAACCTTTTACAAAGGGTTTGTTTACGCCCTTTCCTATGCCAAATTACTCGGGCGAAGGTTTATCGCTGCGATATTTCTTCAGAAAACAATAAGTCGGGGCGTGTTGAACCTGATAAATCTTTCCGCCGAATAAAAGTCTGTCAGTCAATACCTGATTTACAAACTAACAGGATTAAATAAAATTGTATAAATTATTCAGTGAAATTTATTATTCGAATCATAATTATTGTTTTTAATTATCTTTACGTATAGTAATTGGAGTACATTTAGTTTATGTATTTATTTAATGAAACATATCCATGATGTGTTTGGATTTCAAAATGTTAGTAATACTTTCCAAACCAAATGTAAATTTAACAATTTATAAAGATCAATCTAACTCATTAGAATATTATAGTAAAATTAATAATGCCGATTCCTAATAACAACTGTCGTGTGGAACGGTTTAATTTTTTTACTATTTGACTGTAACTAGTTAAAGAATAAGTTTAAAATTGTGAATTTTTATATTAAATTTTGAAATAAATGTATATTTACAGTTAATTAGTTTAAAGTCAATTTAAAAATACACACGTACACAAACAACTACTATCTGCATTATAGGTATATTTGTTACTATAAACGTGTCGCCGAATCATGTAAAATCAGTGTTAAATAAAACATATTATTTTGGTATTTATGAAAAACTGGCTACAAATTATAATTAAAACAAATATGATTCAGTTCACTTTTTTTCTTATATAAGACATTACAAACCAAAGTTGCAGTACCATCCCAAGGGAGGTCGGGTTTTACTTGTCTTCAATCTAACTGATCTTTCCTGACATCTTGCTGACATATTTTTCTTTCAAACTAGTCTGTGGGTGCAAAATGCTTTGCTTAAAACTACAGCTTGGTATTTATAAAAATAAGTACATTCCTTATTTCTTGAGGCTTTATTGAAATAAATTACACAACTATTATTCTATTATAAACATTAGATGCTATTTTTATAATTATTATTGTATGCTTATTTTATTAGTTGCGTAGTTAATGTTTGCACCCCAAGTTTCCTCCCCACTATAGGGAAACATTATTACTTAGATTGTTAAATTTATTTTATTACTATTAAACATAGATTTTACACTTCCAACGATGATGTAGAGGGAAGGAAAAGTTTAAATGTAAAAGATGTTCAAGCTATAACTAATAACTCAAAACCAGGTTTAATTTGTATCATAGTAATATTTTGATGTACAAAGTGTGACTGTATAATACCTAGTATAAGTGCGATCCATATTTTTACTGGTTTAATCATCATACAGTGTGAACTGGTTTGTATTTTACTTATAATTTTTCATAAATTTATAGCTTTGAATGTATAATTTAAGCAGTTTTATATTGATTCCAATTTTATACTGAGTATTTTTAAACTTTGGGTTAGGATAATTTATTCAGGACACATCTAAGACTTACAACCTCACGCTGAACAATGGGACAATAGCAAATTTAGAATATCAAGCACCCTTACTATTTACTAGGTGAACCCGTGCGATTTCGTACGAATATTAAATTGCAAATTTTGCTTTTATAAGTAATTGTGTTCAGTATAAAAACAAACCAATTGAGGATAAGTAAAGCTAAAAATCAAAATAGCTAAAAGAAAACATGTTTATATTAATTAAATCGAAATGTGTTACTCGCAAAATCTCTTTTAAAACTACATCAGTTGTATGGATTACACTTTCGCTTGTTTTTAATGAAGTTCCATATATATGTTAAATATATATAGTTTGCCTCCTCACTGTCTTTAAAATAGCTGTAGTTTTATATTTTACTAATACCGGCTGAGTGTAAATTTTAATGTTTATTTTCTTTTGTTTACATTTATTGTCATAAAATGAAGATTCCATGTTGTTATTCATTTAAAGGAGATAGTTTTATTTTTGCTTTAACTATCTGTCCTCCAATTATACCCATGATAATCTATACACCAAAGTAAAATTTAAAGTATAAAGAATACTTATTTTATTTATATGGATTGATGTATTCTTGTTGATTACCTGTCAATAGTTAATACATTATTACGTTAATACAGCTGTTATTCAAATAAAATTATTCCCCATGTTAATCTTATGGGCAAAAAGACAAACTTTCAGGGCGGCCCTTTAGAATGGAAATATCAAACAAACAAAAACCTTTATACACAACTACGAATTATGACGATTATTTTGATACCTCAATTGGCAAAAACAGTTCAGAAATAACGAAGGTTGAAATTAATTTATTTGAAAACAAAATAAACATCTCGGCTAAAATTTAAAGGAAAACTTATTATATTTGTATAGATAGATGAGTTATTGCTGATTACCTGTCCATAATGTATTAACTGCTGCAATTATTTTGGTGGAAAACAAACATAACATCTGGGTTTTTTAATTGGAAATCGGAAATATCACACGCTGTTTTTAGCAATATTTTCGAGTTCTGTGGCCTAAATCGAAATTCTAAATCCAGTTTGTACATCTGCACACCTAGACGCACGTTCTGGTGAATAACATGTGGGGGTGAGTCTTAAAACAAAAAAGCCTAGTTGTTAACAAAGTTTGTATGTAGCGTATTAATAATATAGATTTTTTTGTTAAACCATAAACAAATATATATACATTAAAATTTAGTCCTCAAAATTATATTTCAATTTGATTTACGGGGACTGCTATTATTACAAGGGGTACGCTTAATATTGACGTTAAGTGACGAGCGAACTCATAAATGGCAGATTAATCTTACTGATGCTAATTATAAGTCGCAGTTGAAATGTCACGAAATATCAAATAAATAGTCTTCATCCAAGAGACACTCGGACAATGTATATATATTTTTGGTTTATTTAGGCTACAGGCCAAAAACTTTACTATAAAAAAATTTAAATACGTTTATTTAACCTGCATGTATACGTTATAAAATAATATTACGGTAAAATGAAGGTGGTAAATACAACATACAACAAATTCTTTCAACTTCTATAACGCATTTGGGGATACATTAAACGTGCATCCGAAATATTTAATTACACTCAATCAATATCATGTCAATAAAGAAGAATACCGATCAACCATGGAATACCAGCCTAAATTATCTAAGTAATACAAGACTATTATTGGATAATTTTTTAACAAACAATTATTATTTGAAACTATTTCAACAGAGTATATTAGTCAGGAGGTGAGCCCGGGTAAATGCCACGAAAGCCGTGGTTCCGCTTCCTGTGGTTACACGACTGTAAACTTCATCCTGAGGATTCATCTTGATTTAGTGTTTACACTTATTACAGTTTAATGTTTAATGTTATATTAAATGGTAGCTGGACACTTAACATAGTTCCGTATTCTCTAATACGTGTTTCAAAGCCTCAGGCTTTTCCGATAACTTACATACTTATATATCGTATTTATAAATAGCTAAATAGTTTTAATATTAATAAATTTAAAATACCATGTATCGGATGTATCCTCTTAACTACGTATTCTAAGCTCGAGTAGCAACTATGTTAAGAGTAAAGTGGATTACATAATAACATTGCTTGGATTAAAATATAATATAATATACAATTATTATTTAAAAATGTTCTGTTGGTTATGGTGAGTTACTGTTATTTTAAAAATTAGGGAGATTTTCCATCACTGAGACAAAATTTTTCATAAGTTTTTTAATAACAAGTTATGAAAAATTACAACAATCTTAAATAACTAACTATCGAGAGTCAGTGACTACCGGCCGGCCGAACAAGTATTTCATGTTTAAATGTGCTTCTGAGTATGTGTTGTGCTTTTATTATTTTATTTTTTAATTCATGACAAATATTTTTCTACATCAGAAGAATGCATTTTTTTTATGCCTATGATGATGGAACAAGAGTTCTGAAACATATTTATGAGTAATCTATTGAAATAATTAAACTGTTGACTGATAGTAAGAATACATTGAATATATTGACATGTGGAGTGGAATGAAATGTAAACCTACATTTCAATTGTTAAATCAGTTTTAATCATGAAAAACCAACGGTAATTAAATAAATCACTGCGTAATGTCCCAACAAAAAAATTAAATAGCATTATGTGCTGTCTATACTTAAAACTCAAACTATGGATTACCTGTATCAAATATCCTCTATCCTCTACATGCTACATAATAATGGAAGTTTAATCCTCTATGCTAAAACTGAAGGTGTTACCGTGACGAAAACCTATAATGTAGCACATAAAAATTTCCATTAAATTGATCACATTTTAAAATGTCCATAAAGATTTATTAGCATAAATATATTTTTTTAGACTAAAATTAATCGTGAGAGTTTTATTTTGGAGTTTAAATATTATTTTAGTGTTACTGCGAGAAATACAGCTGATTTTATCACATTCATTGTCATGCTAAAGTTTTTTTATATTTGGAAAACAAAGTATTTTTTTACGATCTTTTATCGTCCCCTTTTTGGAAAAATAATAATACAATTTGATGACACGTTTGGTCGAGGTCATTATATCAGGTACTTAATTTATAACAAATTAACTAATCAAGGTATTGAATTGTAAACTTGTGTAACAGTTGTTTGTTTAGAGTATCAAGTACAAGATGAAAGAAAACTTTTATATGGAAACAGATAAGAAAATATGGGTACTTTTGTAAAATGGTGTTCTTAATATGTTTTGCAGTAATACGAAACATAAAGTTCATCACTTGTGGCTTTTCGGTTCTCTCTCATTTTCCGATTTTATTGATGAAATATACTATTTTGTTATTTAATTTCTAAAAAACATTATCTAATAGATTTAAGAATTACAAAACTACGTTGTAAATGAGAGCATTTTAGGGGGAAGTCCTAAAGATTACATAAGATTCATCAGATTTTTTTAATGTTCACCAGCAGCTTTGCCCCTTTCGCTTCGCCTTCATATGGGACGTTATGAATATGTCATTCTGATTTCTTTAAATAAATCAAAAGTAACACAACAAATTACGTTCAATAAGTTTATTTTTGTACTTTTGATTGTGTGAAAATGCATAGTGAAATTTGTGTCACCTCCCCCAAAATGGAACTTATATTCCGAAGCATATGAAAGGTAATGCTACTAATATTATAAATCTGATAGTTTGTAAGTTTTTATGTTTGTTTGTTTGTTTAGATATTTGTGGCTCAATCACACTCTAACCACTGGACTGATTTAGCTGAAATTTGGTGGAGAGGTACTTGATAGTTCTGAGTAACATATAGGCATATTAAAGCCGTGAAAATCCTTTAGGTTGTTGCCCCACTGGGATTCAAATTTCCCATTTATTCCTTATGGATATTTATTTTAGTTTGAGCTGATGAAAATACAGATATCTAATCTTCATTTGTAGTAGTTCCAGGGGGAAACCACAGAATACAGCACATACAACTACCACCGTTTTTATAAATCAATCGCAGGGTGAAGCCTGCGGGTAAAATCTAGTCTACTTTAAAACCTGAACCTAGTCCAGTGACTGTATCTATTGTACTTCAATGACAAACTAATTCACTTTCTATATCTACTTCATGATGTTGAGGAAGTATATTTCAGGGCAATTACTGATTTTAAACGCATTTTCATCTATATGAAATAATATACGGGCTAAACTTACTTCACCAATATATTCCTCATATTATCATAAATCATCTCATATATTCCTATTATTTTGTACTATTCTGACGTACTGTGTGTACTATAAAGACCTTAAGCATATGGAATAATGAAAAAGAAGACTACTATTCACGTTAATGCCTTTGTTAAGGCTAATATTCAAATTTCATCAGATCTTATACTAATAATAAAGCATTTTATACTCTTGGCAGTTCCCCTTCAATTGAAAGGTTTTATTAAATCACTTTTTTGATAAAAACAATAGAATCGTATTTCAAATAATTCCCTTGGATAAAAAAACCACAATAAACAACAAAGGGCGTGAAAGGTGCAGAGGGCAACGCCGCGTCCCATTTCGCAGGAGGACTAGAGTTTAACGTTCGACGTGCCTCACATTACAACGAGCCTGGTTGGTTTCACACTCAATACGACATGACCGGGTCGGAACTGGATTGATCGCCACTGCGAAATACAAAATAATCAAATTTATGTTTGTGTTGTATTAAGGTATTATGAAGTTTAACTTATAGTTTGGTTAAGTTATACCTCCTAGAATGATCAACCATACCACAAGTAAAACTACTTGTTTATACTAGGACAAAAGCTATTTTATTGCAAGTTATAGTTTAATTTTGTTACGAACTAACTAATGAATGATCCTTGAGGTGACTATTATTGCTGCAGTTTAATTGTTTGTTGACCTCAAACCAGCGTTGTAAATTATGTACATCACTGCCTCAAACATTTACTTAAAATGTTCTAAAAGGTTTTGTCTTTCAGGAAATTATTTGTTATTATAACAAATAGTTAGTTTGGTACTATATGTTACCAAGGTTTTTAGTGGGGTATTCATTATCCCCACTTAGTATCAATATATAATCAGGAAGTGGAAGGCAGCTGATTAATTGAAGCTGATGGTAAAAATTTCTTTGTGGCAGTGTAGAAGTTACCACAAAAGCGGTGGTAAATCACTGTCATGTGCTGCTTAATGAAGTACTCCTTTTCATCTCTAATTAATCTGGTCCAGAAAAGCTAGGTTAAAAATATCGTCAACACGGGCAAAACATCCAACAGAAGTATTTTAAATAATTTATAACAGCTGGAATCCCTCTTAAAATGGAATAAGAAAGGCCACATTAAGAATGCATATATTAAATTTACAATATTCTATATAATAAATATACTTGGTACAATGCAGTTTTTACCTAAGATTACTTTTATACCTTTTATGACTGGAGTTTTTACTGGTTTGAATAATTACAAATTTACTAGGTCACGTGATCAACTCAATTGGATCATGGCCACCTTATTAGATTTCAGATTTTGGATCAGTGGTTATTGAGAATCAGCTTAACTTATACATTTACTATCCATTGTTTGATAAATTGCTGCTTTGTTTAAAGGAAGACAACATGCACCTTCCTATAAATCTGCCATTCTATACAGATAATATAATGTGCATAATGTCCTTTCATTTGGAAAGTGGACTATTAGCATGACCCGCACGGTGAAACTTAAGCCCGGGACCACAATAGAAGTTCCTAACGTGCCCCCCTGAACACGTTTTGGGGGTCGTTCAAAATGATATATATACAGACATATAAATATATATATATATGTGTTTGCACTATAGCGGTCACATTTTTTTCCGATTTACGTCAAATTTGGTAGGGACGTTCCTTTCTATTATCAGTTGGACAAGTTCGTTGGGCAAAACAATCGGAAAACTCTAAACCCCTTTTTTGGGGATTAATCTTTAAATTTCGAGTTTTTGGGCCCAAAAAGTTTCAGAAAAGCCCCGGATGTAAAATTAATGCATGTAAAAAGGTGGGATATGTAAGGCGAAAGTTTTAAGCCCTCTCTCGTCATTCTGCGTGCGATTTCGTTTTTTATTCATGAGTTTTTTTATATTTAAAAACTAATCAAAATGATTTTTTACCTATTTTGCCCGGGTCTAATCATATATGTCCTGGAGTACATTTCCTTAAAAGGCGAAATGCACAAATATTGAGGTAAAAAAATTACCTGTCTATTTATACTATCAATATTTAACAAAGATTTGGTTCTGTTATGGACACTACAATTTGTGAAAATAGACCAATGTTACTAGTTTTTTCGTTTCCTTCAAAATGTAAGTGAATGATTCACAACATTACTGGTCAGCTTGATAAAACAACATTTTGAACTTGGAATTTATAGTTATTTATTTACAATAATAATGATATCGAATGTAAAACTAATCCCCTGAAATATTATAGAAATGTTAAAGTTTATAGTGCAGAGAATTTGTAAGGACGTTTTAGTAATCGTTTGCAATGTCCGAGGAGTTAATAAGTTTATGTGTCTCAGTATTGTAAATACATAATACGGAAGTACATTTTAAATTTATTAGAAAAAATTAATAAATTGAAATTAATGAATAACTACAATTTTTGGTTTGCTTTATTCTATAGTTTTTATTTTATTTTTTTATTTGGACTAACATTTCGATCATTTATTCTATATCTGCCATTTTATACCGATAATATTTATATGTCCTTTTTATTTTTAGTTATGTAGTTAAAAAATAAGTAGAAGAACTACTGGTTTTAGATAAACAAATTTTATTTTCAGGAACAATTTTCTAATATTTTACGTTCTTTTTTAGTTTTATATTTTACAAGCAGTTGAGAACGTGTTTGATATTTTTAAGTGGAGAATACTAATATTGAACCTATAAATACACAAATATATCTTTCTTAACTGATTATT